>JAOXJP010232971.1:0-10386 GCA_025762735.1 Platanus orientalis | reverse complement strand
GATCCAGTGTAGGAGCCTACCACATACCAAAGTCCCTTAGAACCCTGAACTAAACTTCCAAGTAAAGGGGCGATGTAGAAGAACATGAGACACCAATTCTTCGTCCCTTTTACATAGGCTGCACATGTTGGTGAGGATGAGACATTTCTTTCGTAACACATCAATAGTCGAAATCTTACCCATGGAGGTTGTCCACATGAAAACTGGACCTTTAGGGGCACTGGGGAATACGAAATATCCTTCCAAGGGGATTGGAAAGTCACCTAAATGTCCAAAAAATCCACACGAGAACGAACAGTGAAGGATCCATTCGGGTTAGGCATCCACACTTTCTTGTCTTCCTGTTGTAGATTCATCACAGTAGTACCCAACCTCCGAAGTAAGGCAGCGATGTCTTCGAACTCCCAATCGAAGGCCGGCCTCCTAAAGATCGGTTGTCAAACACCTTCTCCTTGAGCCACCTCATGATAGTCAGAGACTAGAGCATAGGGATTGGCTACCAGCAAAAAGACTGATGGAAACACCCGCATAAGCAATTGGTCCCCACACCATCTATCCTCCCCAAACTTCATCCTTCGGCCATCTCCAACCACTATCCTCAAGCCTTCCTTATAATTCTGGAATAAGCCCATGATACCTTTCCAGGGGCTTATACCATACGGGCCTCTAACCGAGCAAGGATCACCATCCGCTTGCACCCCATACTTTGCAGCTACCACTTGTCTCCAAATGTTGTCCAGTTCCATCCCAAACCTCCATAACCACTTGCACAAAAAGAGCTTTGTTCATTAGGCCCATCCTCCTTAGCCCCAACCCCCTTTTAACCTCAAACTCGATCCCAAGCTACCAGATGTTGCCCCCCATCTGCATCACCTCCCTTCCACAAGAAATCTCTTTGAAGCCTTTCAATTTAGCTCTCCACCTACCCCAGGATTACGAACAAGGACATGAAATAAATCGGAATACTAGGAAGGACCACCTTGATAAAAATCTCTCTTCCTCCTTTCGAGCTATCAACCACCGGACCCCAAGCCTCTTTACTTTTAAAATATGCACCTAGAGGTAAGCCCAAGTAGAGGATAGGAAGCTAACCAATTGCGCAACCCAAATTAACAGCCAACAACTCAATATTTGGCACATTACCAACCCCGATGATAATGCTTTTTGCAAGGTTCATTCTCAATCCCGTCACCACCTCAAAGCATCTAAGGACACATTTCAACATCCGAATTTGTTGTTGAGATTGCATAAGATCAGCATATCATCCACATATTAAAGGTAGGAGACTACCACATTCGCCTCACCCACTTGAAAATCTTCAAACAAACCACCCTCCATATCCTTGCGCAACACGGCTCCCATCGTCTAGGAGGAAGAGGAGGGGAGATAGGGGATCCCCTTGTCTCAACCCCCGAGAACCCTCAAAGTTACAAGTTGGAATCCCATTCACCAACACCAAGAAGGAAGCCAAGCTAAAACATCTCCACATCCAATCCTCTAGCGATCCCCAAACCCAAAACGCCCCAAGATGTAGTAAAGGAAGTCTCAACTGACGTAGTCATAAGCCTTCTCCAAATCGAACTTACAAATCACTCCTGGTTGCCTGCTCCTTGCCTTCGTGTTTTACACTCCCTAGAATAGAGAAACCCGTTTAGACAGACCTCCCCTTCAAGAATGCCCCATGCTCCTTAGAAATAATGGTCAGAAGGATTACCTTCAACTACAAAGCTAAGCACTTGGAAATGTTCTGATACGTGCTCTCAATAAGGCTCACCATCCTAAAATCCGAAAGCTTTTCAGCCCCTTCCTTTTTGAGAATCAAAGAGATGAAAGTTACATTACTTCCTTTGTCCAGGAAACCTCAATCATTAAAGTCCTTGACCACCTGCATAAGATCAACCTTTACAGTCTTCCAACACTCTTTGTAAAACAAGATGGGGAAGTCATCTAGACCCAGCGCCCTATCCCCTTCCATCAGCTAAACTGCACCCTTCACTTCCTCCTCATCCATCGGCCTTTCCAAACAAGTCGCCTGCTTCGAAATTAAAGGGAACTGAAGGCCCTCCACCCTAGGTCTCACCTCTCAATCTTTGGCAGATAAGTGGCAGTAAAAGCTCTCTACTTGCCTTATAATCTCCTCTTCATCTTCCACCTAATTCACCCTCACCTTCAATCTGCTGATTTCATTAACTCTTTGTAGGCAATTAGCTATTTTGTGAAAGAATTTAGTGCTTTTGTCGCCTTCTTTCAACCACTGCATCCTAGACTTCTAACACCACATCACTTCTTCCATTGGAAGAACACTCCCAAATTCGTCCTTTAGGATACACCGCGAAGACCTTTCTTCTTCAAAAAGCCCTACATCTTCCTCCTTCAAGTCCCATATTCGAATCTCTTCCACAATGCATTCTTTTTGAACTTCAATTCTCCTAAACACCTCCCTATTCCACACTTACAAGGGCCTTTCACCTCAAAAGAGCACCACCATTAAGTCACACGCTCTTTGAATCCCGATTGAAGCATCCCCATAAGCTAGAACCTAAAAGGCCTAGGCCCCGATCTAGTGGCCCTTCCCGGCAGCAACACTGGGGTATATCGTATCCCAATGGGTATTTGAACAAAAAGGGTTAGATAGCCTATCATGGTTAACTAAAGCACTAAGATATTTAACAAAATCATTATAACTATAAAAAATAAAATAAAATAAAATGTCGGATGAGCCAAAGAAAAAGTGTACCTACATTTTACAAGAAGGGAGATATCAAAATTGAAACAATGATCGTGGGATCAAACTTAAGATCCATACAATATAACTATGAGAGAGTGATTAAGCATCAACTAAGACGTGAAACTAGAGTCACTGAAAATCAGTTTAAATTTATGCCAGGGAGATCAACAACTACAACTATTTTCCTACTTCGACGACTGATAGAAGAGTATAGAGAGAAGAAGAAAGATCTTCACATGATATTTAGACTTAGAAAAGGCATATGATAAAGTACCAAGAGAGATCATTTTGTGGGTTTTTTAACAAAAAGGGGTCCCAAGTAGATATATTGACCTAGTTAAGGATATGTATGATGAAGCCATAACTAGTACAAGGACAATCGGGGGAGAAACGAGCGAGTTTGCGATCACTGTCGGCTTACACAAAGTGTCAACATTGAGCATGTATCTTTTATCTTTGGATATGAATAAGTTGACTAGATGTTTACAAGAGGTGAAGCCATAGTGATTATGTTTGCTGATAGACTAGAGAGGAGATAAATGCCAAGTTAAAACCATAAGGGATGTTTTAGAATCAAATATATTATTAGATAAGTCAGACCAAAACATAATATATAGAATGCAAGTTTAGTAAAAATGGGGATACAAATGAGGGTGTTGTTAAGATTAAATAACCAATAAATACCCCATAGTGAAAATTTCCGTTATCTTGGTTCAATCATGCACAAAGAAAGACATATTGTAGATGGGGTTGCTCATAGAATTAGAGCATGATGGTTGAAGTGGAGAGGTGTTTCTAGAGGGTTGTGTGATAAATGAATACCAGTAAAATTGAAGGAAAAATTTATACTATAACTATTGGAACAGACATGCTTATTGAGCAGAATATTTGGCAGCCAACAAAATACACTTACATAGAATGAGTGTGGCTGAGATGAGGGAAAGTCGACCGAGATGGTTTGGTCATGTGCAAAGAAGACCAATGACTGCACTAGTGAGAAGTGAGACAATGCAAGTTGAAGATGCTAAAAAACAAGAAGGCCAAAATTGACTTGAGTTGAAGTAGCAAAGAGAGACATGGCAGCTTGTGAATTAACAGCAGATATGGCCCTAGACGAAGTTGAATGGCAGAACAAGATCCGTGTAGCTGAACGCAGATAGATGGGATAAGATTGTTGTTGTATGAGATAGAGATTTGTAAAGGCACTCCATGCTATAGATCGGATTCCGTTTGTTTGGAATGTATTGTCTTTGGCATGCAATCTCATGATATTGAGATCGTGGTCTCGAGATTAGATCACAAGATTGCAATCTTGAGATCAGACTGTGGTAGTTTTTTTTTTTTTGGTAGTAAACTGCATTAGCAAGGGAAAGCCTCTTCGATAGAGAACAGAAACGAACCCAACTACACCCAAGAGGAGAAAACAACTAACCTGGCAAGCTCATGAGCTGCCAAGTTTATAGATCTAGGAATATGTTCAATATTACAGACAGAAAATGAAGATTTAATATTTACAATATCTGCTACTAAGCTATGGAGTCTCCAAGGACAGTTGTCCCATTGGCCATTGACTACTTGGACCGCCTGCATCGAGTTGCTTACCACCTTTACATACTGAAACGAAAGCTTTTGCGCCAGGAGGCCCACCAAAACATCATGCGTTTCACCCTGAAGAACATCATCCATAGCCAACTTCGAAACACCCATGCTTAACACTTGATCATCCAAATCCACCCAAACTGCACCAGCTGCCATCATTTTGGTGTTAGCTGTGAATGCAGCATCCACCTTGATTAACTTGGATTCACTTTGGGATAAGGCCACTTGGACTGGATCAGGAGAAGGATGGGAGCTGATCTCACCATAGCCAAAATGGAGGGATTGGAGAAGCTCCCTCATAGCCCTGCGAAACAGCTCAATAACAGTCCCATAGTTAGCATACTGTTGTTTAAAAATAGTTTTTTTTCTGCGCAGCCAGATTGTCCAAGCTAACATTGCAATGCGGGATATCGATGTTCTTTTCTCTTGCTTCGACAAAGATTGATTATGCATCCACGACTTCAGCCATTCACTGAATTGCCCCGAATCCTCCAAGCTCACCACCTCCAGGAATCCTGCCAGAGCCCAAATACCCCTAAGATTTTTACATGTTAACAGGCAATGCTTTATAGATTCAAGCTCTTCATGACACATTGGGCACATAGGCAAAACTGATGAGATTCTCCTATGGAGGTTCAAATTTGTTGGCAAAGCATCTGAACACGATTTATCATAGAAAGTGTTTAATTTTGGGAGGGATTTGGAGGTGCCAAATATATTTCCATACGTCGTTTTGAGCAGCTTGATCATGCCCATGCAAATGGAAATCTTGACCTAACACGGCTATCCCATAAATTGATTTAACAGTAAACTTTCCTTGTTTGTCAAGTAACCAAATCCAAGTATCCTCAGATATATGCCTTGACAACCCGATGCTTAGAATTTCCTTCTGTTAAGCCCCGATAACCCAGCTGAGATAGTGGATAGGTCCCATGTTAACGACCTAGGATCAATTAGCTCATCCACCATCTCAACATTACAATCCAAAGGTTTTGGAGAGTATGCCTTGCCTTTTGGGAGGGTTGGGATCCATGGGTCTTTCCATATATTTATAGCCCTACCCGAAGCTGTGTAGATCCCTTTTTCTAACAGCTGTCTCCCTTTGATAATGCTCTGCCAATCCCATGAAGAACCGCCTCTCAGATTAACTTTTAAGACAAAGCATTTTGGGAAGTAAATAAATTTAGCTACTTTGCTCCACAGAGAGTTCAGACTATGAAGTAAACGCCAACCCTGTTTAGCCAAACAAGCAAGATTGGCCAATGAGGTGGGTAGTTCTAGTTAACTAGGTTCAACCCTCAATTTGTACAGTTTGACCACGGTTCGCTAAACATAATTATAAATAAATAAAAGTACCCAAACTGTCAAAATAATCATAAAAAAAGTTGTGAAGAATCATAAAGAATCACAAAATATGACAAAAAAAACATGAAAGAATATCATACATGAGATTAACACACACTTGAGCTTAAAAGATTAAAAAAATCCTAAAGGTGGAGGATTTCAAGAGTTTATGGCCCCACGGATGAAGCTTTGCAGCATGAGTTTCTAACAAAAATGGAACAAAATTATCAAGAAAATGAGCTTCCTTGGTGTGCGGGAGGGGATTTCAACGAGGTCCTTTTCTTAGAAGAGTGGAATAGGAGTGGGAGGAGATTGATGGGGATGGAACTCTTTGGGGACTTTGTTGACCGCAACAACGTACTTGACGTTCCCCTATTGGGAACTCAATTCACTTGGTCTAACTTTCAAGAGAGACCAACATTAAGCAAGCTGGATAGTTTCTTGATCTCCAAGGGATAAGAGGAATTGTTTTCTCTAGTTAAGATCACGTCTAAGGCCGTTCCGCTTTCAAGCTATGTGGCTACTTCATCCGGACTTTATAGACCAAAGTTTCTGATTGGTGGCACTCATTCGAGGTGGAGAAGCCACCAAGTCAAAGATTCCATCTCAAGGTAAAGCTTCGGAGGGACCGCCTAAGGGTATGGAATTGAGAGGTGTTCAGAAAAATAGAGGCGAGGAAGGAGGCTATCTTGGAAGACATTCAAAAGTTTGACATCAAGGAAATCTCTGATAGATTGTCGAAGGAAAGGATTGCCAAGGACATCGTCAAGGATGAATACGAGAGAGTCATATCCATAGAGGAGGTGATGGGGCGCTAGAAGTCATGAATCCAGAGGCTGAGGGAAGGAGATAAAAACACAAAGTTCTTCCACAAAATGGTTGGTTAGCGTCAGGGGACAAACACTATTAACAGGTTGCAAGTGGGTGAGGAATGGGTGGAGGAGGTTGATATCCGCAAGCATGTGGAAGACTTCTATCGTGACCTCTATACAAAAGATTGGGGAATTAGACCTAGGGTGGATGGTCTCCATTTTCCCACCATTTTGGAAAAACATGCTGCTTGGTTGAAAATGTCGTTTGATGAGGAGGTGAGAGCTACAATAAGGCTGATGGAAAGGGGATAAAGCATCGGAGCCAGATGACTTTCCTATTTTGTTTTATAAAGTATGTTGCAACCCCATAAAAAACGACCTTATGCAAGTTTTCAATGATACCCATGGGAAAAGATTCTTGGATAAAGGTAGCAATGCTACTTTCATTTCCCAAAAAGGAGGGGGTGGAGAAGCTAGTTGATTTTAAGCCGGTGAGTCTCACTGGGAGCACTTCTAAAATTATCTCCAAATGCTTGACAGTTCGCTTTAAGATAATCCTCGATTATGTTATCTTACAGGAGCAAGGTGCATTCCTAATGGGGAAATCAATCATTGACGAGTTCCTTAGTGCCAGTGAATGTATCGATAATCGGGTGAGAAACAGAAGTCTGGGCGTGATATGTAAATTGGACATGCATAAAGCTTACGATCACGTGAATTAGGAGTTCATTTCGTACATCTTGGGGAGATTCGGGTTTGGCTTAAAGTGGAGAAATTGGATGTCGTGCTGTTTTAGCTTAGCATCCTACTCGGTTCTACTTAATGGGATTTCGACTGGGTACTTTGATGGTTCTAGGGGGCTAAGGCAAGGAGACCCCCTCTCTCCCATCCTCTTCCTCCTAGTGGCTGAAACTTTGGAAGCAATGTTGCGTAAGACAGTGGAAAGCAGGTTAATAGAAGATTTCCTTATGTGAAATGTGAATGTGATGGTCTCTCATCTCCAATACGCAGATGACACATTGATCTTATGTGGCAATTCTCAAATTCATATATGTTATCTAAGTTGCATTCTCTATTGTTTTGAGGTCGTGATGGAGCTGAGGGTGAACTTTGCAAAAAAAATGATAATTGGAGTGGAGGAAGTGCTTAACATCAATCTGTTGGCGTTTAACTTCGGGTGTGACATTGAGCAGCTGCCTATTCCTTACTTGGGCCTCCCGTTAAGGGCCTCCTTCAAAAGCAAAGAAGCCTAGGGTCTGGTAATTGATAAGATCCGCAAGAAGTTCGCATAATAGAAAGCTTTGTACCTATCAAAAGGGGGGAGGCTGACTTTAATAAAGGTCTATTCCGAATTACTTCATGTCCCTCTTCGTGACGTCGGGGCAGGTCACATATCAGATTGAGAATATGCAAAGGGAGTTCTTATGAAAGGGAAAAGATATAAATAGGGGGTAACACTTGGTCACTTGGGAAAGGGTTTGCTCTCCTAATCATAAAGCGGGGTTGGGCCTGAGGAAGGTAGAGCTCATGAAAAAAGCCCTTTTAAGTAAAGTGATTGTGGAGGTTCAGGGTGGAGGAAAACAGCTTTTGAAGAAGTGTGAACGCTTCGAAGTATGAGATACAACTTGATGGAAATCCAAAACAGCCTAGAGGTCCTTATGAACTCAGCCTCTGGAAGGGCATAATGAAGATGTTCCTTGAATTCAATGAGGGTCTAAGGATACTTGGGAGATGGCCAAAGAACAAGATTCTAGGAGGACTCATGGTGTGGAAACCAACCTCCTAGTAGGGAGTTCCCCTCAATGTACTTGCTAGTAGCGGATCTAGGCGCTTTGGTCTCAAATTATGGGGTGATAGTATAAGGTGTGGAATCCTATTCTTAGAAGACCAGCTTTTGATTGGGAGTTTGGGAACATAACGGCATTGCTGGAGAAACTTGAGCCCATGGGGTTGGTGCCAAATCAGGAGGACTGGAAGGTGTGGGCTGCAAGTCCCATTAGACAATTTACTTTGAAATTTTATGTGGATTGCTTTGACAGATCGCCCCCCTCCAAATTCCCTAGAGGGACATATGGTATGCGCCGATGCCCCACAAAACCCAATTCTTCAGCTACTGACATGCTCAGAAAGAAGGGATTCATTCTCACCAATGTTTATAGCTTATACAAGATGGAAGGTAAGTCAATTACGCACATTTTATTACAATGCCACTTTGCCTGGGAGGTATGGTTCGGGATCCTCTCGGACTTCGGGATGTCTTGGGTAGTGCTGCTAAATTTGAACACTCTTTTGTTCTCCTAGAGGGGCAAGGCATTTTCTGCTAGAGGAAAGAGGATTTGGGGGCTTGTGCCGATGGCAGTGTGCTGATCTATTTAGTTTGAAAGGAACAATAAGGTATTCGAGGGGCATGTGGAACCCTCTTATCAAGTGTACAAAAGGGCTAAAGAGAAGATTTTGTCTTGGGCCCCCCAATGCAAGGATTGTGGGCTGATGATGGATGCAGATCTAGATAGAGACTGGAATGTAATTATAGGGAGCTCCCCCTTGTGATTGGAATAGTATTTGTGGCAGAGGGATTTTTCTCTCTTTTGGTTTTTCTCCCTAGTTTTTATGGGTTTGGGAGTCTTTTCTTCCCCTTGTTTCTTTTGCTTTCTTTGGGGATTGCTTATCCCTCTCTTCTTTAATAAAGTTTTTTTTTCATTTAAAAAAAAAGTAAACAATTTAATGATTAACATATATTACAATTCCATACTTGATCATTTAAAAATTAACTATTTATTTGGTTAGTAATGATATGTTAATATAATTAACTTGTACAAAAACATATTTTCACATATTTTAGCTACAACAAGAGGCATCACTTGTTTAGCATCATTATAGATCATTCACTTCTCTTATTGATTAGGAGTTTTAGTATAGCAATATCAATCTTTGTCCGTGATGTCAAAGAATCCTGTTATCACATCCTACAATTGTAATTTTGCAAATTATCTATTCATATTTGTTAAGGCTGATTTCATGTCTAACCATAATGCAAGACAAGGTGTTTTTCTAATTTTGGTGGCATGACAAGTTTGAAAACTAGAGTTTTCTAATATTTAAGGTGTTTGAGAAAAGGAAAACGAAAGAGGGGAATTGGGAAGGATTTACAAGACTTTATATACCTAAGATTTTTTCAAGCAGTCGGTTCACTGAAAACTGGATGGTTTTGCAAAAACCAACTGGTTAAATGTGGTTTTGGGTGTGGTCTGGTTTTGAGCATTCAAAGAATTGGGTAGATGTACGGTCCAAGTTTAATCAAATTTAACTGTTGGTTCAGTCCAGTTGTGTATGGCTATACAAGCAACCACAATCAACACTTGTGTTCTAAAGCTGTAAGAAAGCTTTATCTTTAGCATGGAAAAGCACTTTTTCAATACTTTGAATGATCTCTCCATTACATAAGCATCATATCTTCTTCACTTTTCCACACACATGCATAGACCTATACACAATTGTTACCTTTACAAAGTCATTCCAATACTCTTTGGATGGTAAGTCTACTCTCTGTCTCATAGTTCCATCCCATGGTATCAAATATTTCAAAATATCTTAAATATCTTCCGACATATGTCCATGTCTACCAAGACCTACACGATATATTCCTATACCGACACGAAACATTAAATACATTATAAAAATTCATTTTTTGGTCAACACGATGTATAATGTCGGTGTGTTGAGCAAATATTCCCCTTTTACGGTGTATTATTGCCTAATATAGGCATTGTGTTATGATAAAAAATTATATGAAAAACGATAAATTTCAAAGTAAAAGGAAAGAGTAGAAGAAGTTGAAGATAAGAAAGAAGAAAAAGAAGAGAATCTACTTGTTCCCTATGCTTATATGGTTAAATTATAATA
>JAOXJP010232970.1:0-10386 GCA_025762735.1 Platanus orientalis | reverse complement strand
AGAATGGACAACACAGACTTTCCTCGAATAGAGGGACCGACATAAGTCAGCACGTAAGCAGGCCAAAAAGTACTAGTAGAAATCATGATCCCCAGCGATGGAATTGCCTAAAATTTGGTGGGCTGAATGGAATCATTGCAAGGATCAAAACTCATGGCTAGCACCACCACTTTCACACAAATTCCTTCGATAAGGCCTTTAAATCAATGTTTTTACTATTTTTTGTAACTTTCCTTTCACTATAACTTTTTATTTAGAAGTCGGAATAATATCCCGTTTGTTCTAGGATGTCTCTTAGAAACCATAGGATTTGATTTTGTCATTATCTCAATTTTACTATTTTTGGTAAAATTTCCCAAACTAGCCTAATTTCGTGCCTGACACAAATTAAGGTTTCCTTTCTCTATTTAAGAGCATTGTAACCCTTAGGGCAAATCATCTATTGATATTAATAAAATTTATCAACGAGTTTTTTCTGGGGGATTCCAGAAACCCTGTGTAGATTCAAGGTTATCTTCTTAAAATAGTTGTGTTATGTTTTTCTTGGCTTTTCGCTTGCATCAATAATTGTGTATTATGGTCAAAGTCATTATGTAAGTGAGGGCAACAAAGTCACAAACAATTGGACACTCTTGAACACTGTGTGTAATCCACCATCAATACCCTTTACAAATTCTGTCTGTAAATACCCACACATAGCAGATGCTTCTCACATCATTCGACTTAATTTGAAAAAGTAGCAATCCTATCTGAGCATACTATGGCCAGTTCATGAGTGGTAGTTGTTGCTTTCTTGGTTTTACTCACTATGGACATAGGGGAGCCCACTTCAGGCTAGCTCGAGGTGCATGCTGGCTAACTCCTTTTTGTACGAGGGTTGGGCTTCACTTGGAGTCGCCACCAACTCAAGGTTTAACCGAAGGAGTTGGACATCAGTTCTCCTCTTTAGGGAAGAGGAGAAGTCTAGACCCGAAAGTCTAGGGTGTAACTCCTAACACTGGTCTGTGTTCCTGAGATTTAGGGTAAGTTGTTTAGTTGCACTTCGGGAAGGTGTTAGGCACCCAAAAATCCGCCTTTTTAGGGCGACTTCTCCCATTCATACAAGTTTTAATCTTATATCAATGTCCATGCTCTGTTAATGTTGAATTAGAAGCTTGATGGAATTTTCTCAAGCTTAATGCCTATTTTTATACTCAATGCCTGATTTTTCAATACTTGAATTTAATTCAGGGTGAAAATCAGGCATTGGCTTATGAATAGTTCATAAACTATTCTTTATTTTGTCCTACTCTAATTGTAGGAAATCCCTCATGGGTTAGGTCTTTAGAAGGATAATGGACCCCTCTAAATGGTTCACTGGTTAGTTCCTTAGGGTCAAGTGCTAACCCTAATGGAAGGGAGAGAAAGGGAAAGAAATTATATATATATTGTCTTACAGGCTTAATGCATGTTTTTCATCTCAATGCTTGATTTTCCAATGCCTGAATTTTAATTCAGGGTGAAAATCAAGAGTTAGAGAAGTTGATCAGGTTGGCATCTTTGTGCCATCTTTTGGGATGTTTTGGTGTGTCCCAACACTATCGGACCCATGGTTTGGGTTAAGGGAAGTTTCCTAGAGTTACAATGTGAAACCCTAGGGGTCCTGGCTTCAAGCCATGTGGAGATATGATCTCCCAAAGTAGGCCACTTAATCATCTATTACAGACCTAATGCCTATTTTTTTGTTTGACACTTGAATTTTCAACACCTGAATTTTAATTCAAGGGAAATTCAGGCGTTGGGTGCCAAACCAGTAACCAACTTAGGGTTTTGGACCACCAAAGTGGGGCTTAGAGGGGTAGGGTTTCTCTTGGGTCATTGTACTATACCTAGGGCACACACAAAATTTAATTTTTAAAATCATGGTTTTTAACCTAGGCTTAATGCCTGAAATTCATTGCAATGCCTAAATTTCCATCCAACACAAATTTAAAGTTAGGCGTTGAGATAGAAATAAGGGCCCACAAAGGTGCACATGCACAAGAATGGACTTCAGAGGCTAATTTCTCCATGAGAAAGGGCTAAAGAAGAATTAGGGCACTCTAGGGTGGGTCCCAGATCTCAATGCCTAATCCTTCTTCTGATGCCTATTTGTTCTTAAAAATCAGGCGTTAGTCATGAGAGAAAATCCAGTGGCTAGATTTCTTTATTTTGGAACCCTTAGGGTTTTGAAAAATTTATAAAATTAAGTATGCTAGCAAGCGACATATACATGAACATCACATAAAACTTTGAGCTTCAAATCATTCATAGAAAATTCAAACTAAAATCATTAAATATTCATTAAAACTAGGTCTCAAAAGACCCGATTTTAGGGGTCTGTTTGGAAGGCCATCTCGAGGCCTTCCACAGCTCCATAAATCATGAAATTAAATCTAGTATCTAGTATATATGTCTTGTCTAACATAGTTAAATTTGGGCTAAAGTAGATTTCTATAAAAATCACAAGAAAATTGGCACTGAAATGGGTTAAAAATGAAAGCAAGTAGAGGCTGTTGAGCCTCTACTATGTAACTCGAGTTAGAGTAGTGCTCTAGCATGAATTGAAAAGCATAACAGCATGCTAAATTGATATATAATGAAGGGGGTGAATTGAACTTGAGTTTAGGCCTACCTTGGGTCCAAAGTGGCCTAGGGTTATGAAATTCTTCCTCTTCCTTCTTCTTCTTCTTCTTCTTCTTCCTTTACCTTAGAAATTTTTAGGGTTCTTGTTGCCTACCCAAGGTTGCATGATTTTGGGGCTATTTTTAGCTCCAAATTGGTGTAATGGAGGGTGGAGATTGAGCTTGGGGTTTATTAGGTGGAGGGCTAAGATGATGTCTATCCTAAAATAGGTGGAGGGCTAAGATTGAATCTTGGTGAAGGGTTGGAATTATTTTGAGATAAGGGGCATGGATAGATGAGGTGGCTAGATGGAGGGTAGGATTAGGTTTGTGTTTGTTGAATGGAGGGTGAGATTAGGGGCGTGCTAATGAGCATGTATGGGGAGAAGTGGATGGGAGACATAGGAGAGGCCTTTTGGCAAAACCTCATTGGTTGCAAACTTCAAGGGGGATGCATGGGATGCCAAATGGGAGGGTGTGATGGGTTCTCTAAGGATTTGAAATTCAAGAGATTAATCCAAGGGTGGTGAGTGAGAGAGGGGATGAGAAGATTCTAATCCAAGGGTAGGCAAAATTTGCCTTAAGGTGTGAATGCATTAAATGTCATTAATGAGATAAGTTGAAAAATCTTAGCTCATCAATTATATTTATTGCTTTATAGGGTTTTCAAACCCTCTCTCTATTGTCACACCCTTTGAGCATTTGAGCTCAGAAAGTTGGCCCAGTCAATGTCATTTTCAGAGGTTGCAAATGCTCCAGTCACACTGGTCCAATCATAACCAAATTATGAAAAAGGCAAGGGGGTGAACCGAGGGTTTTTTACCTGAAAAGCTCTTATATGTACTCTGATAGGGAAAGATGGTAAATTTGGTCCTAAAAATGTCAAGTGAAAGATGGTCCCTAGTTCAGGTGAGCCATAGCCTTTAACTACGCAGAATTACGGTGCCTGAGCAGAAAATTGAGTTAAAAACCCTTTTTTGGGTAGTTGGGGAATTCAGGGCTGGAAATGTTGCTGGTTTTTCTGTGAATCTCTGATGTGAACCAAATTTGGGGGCATTGAAGCTTTGGAAGTCTCGGAGCAATAGGAATTATCAGATTGGATATCGGGTTCCCAGGTAGTTGCCAAGATTTTTTGAAGCGGGGTAACTTGGAGAGATTGAATTTTTGTAGTTACTTGAAGGATGATGAAATTGAGTTGTTGGACATTCTCTGAATTAGGAGTTCATAATATGTTCTTTTGAGGATAGGGTTTAAATTGAGAAAATGGGCTTGACCTTGCAGCATTCAGAGTCTGGGAAAATTTTTAAGGGCATTCCATGTGCCAAATATAGACAAAAAGTGTTTTTTCTTGGCTTGGACAGAAATGATGGCTTGGGCTATAGGGTTTCTGTAATCTAGTACGAGTTTGATAGTTTGGAGGCTTTGAATTTACAATGGGGTGGCCACTAACAAACTGAATTTCTGAATTTAGATGGACTTCTAGGAGTCGGTTGAGCACCTAATTTTTAGACTTGATTTGTTGCTTGTTGCTCTTTTTAGAGTTTTTTAGGAAATCTAAGTAGATAAGTTTCACGAAAGTTTGTGCTCCTTACACAGTTTTTCAAAAGCCTTACGATTCCAAAGATGAACACCGACTAATCTTGATATAGAGATCTAGGGAGCACTCTGGCTTTTTGACCCCTTGGGGAAGATTTGGGATTTCACAAGCGCTCAAGATTTTGAAGTTCCTTTCTCAGACCTAAAGATTTGAAGCTAAGGCTGGGGCCGAGGCATGGCAATCGGTCTTTCTAGATTTGGAGGTCTGATGAATCTCTAAGAGCTCTTATAGTCATTTCTTGGCCAATGTTATCATAAGTTGAGAAATTGGTAGTTGTCGTTCTCGAACAATGTATAATCTGTAATGAGTTCCCTAGAGCAGGGAGACTTAGGGAAGCATAGGATCTAAAATTACACTATTCGAACAATGAAAAAAGCTTTGGGGATCCTTTGAGGGTCCAGGGGTATATGCTTTAAAGTGAAAAGGGTAAAATGGTAATTTTTTTCACAGGTTGAAAAAGGTGAAAATGATATTTCTTTGCCTATGATGCTTCACAATAAGAAAGCTTATGTAGATGAAAGAAATTCAGTGATCTGGATGACAAATAGTGAGTTCTAGGCCTTTGATCTGGATGACAAATAGTGAGTTCTAGGCCTTTGAAGGTAAAAGGGCAAAATGGTAATTTTTTCATCTATGATGCTTTACTGGAGAAAGGCTTACAGGAGGTGAAAAAATTGCTACTGACATGGATGGGGTTCTAAAATGTGGACCCTCAAAGTCCTGTTGATGCTTTTATGGGAGATTAGGGTTTGTCCTGAAATGGTGCATTTTGGGCTGTAATAGGGTGCTTTGACTAGTTCATTTATGACTAAAGCATTCAGGAAGACCTCTTTGGGAATGCCTAACCTCCTAAAGTCCAGGCTTATTTTGCTCGGCCAAGGGTGCTTAGAGTCTTGATGTCTAAATGCTTTTATGTTGTCCTTATGCTATCACCTAACCTGAGTCAAAATTTGCGTGCTAACACTCACTGTTGGGGTCTCCTTGGCAGCTAGATCTGTAGTTTATGGTGCCAAAAGTGGAGGACCTGGTGGTGGTGGTAGTGGAGGTTTGGGCAAAGAATCTGGCTATGGCTCTGGTTCTGGCTCATCCTATGATTTTGTAGGTGGGTCTGGCTCTAGTGGTGCACAAGGGGGAGGGTATGGAAGTGGTGGAGGCAGTGGAGGCAGTGGAGGGGGAAGTGGCTTAGGTTTTGGATCTGGGTCTGGTAGTGGTTTTGGCTATGGCTCTAGGAGTGGCAGTGGCTTTAGATATGGGTTTAGAGGAGTTGGTGGTGTAGGTTATGGAAATGGTGGAGGAGGTGGCAGTGGTGGAGGGTCTGGTAATGGATCTGAGAGCGGCAGTGGTTCTGGTTCTGGTTATGGTTCTGGGAGTGGAAGTGGCTATGGTGCAGGTGGAAGCGGTTATGGAAGTGGTGGAGGAGGTGGAGGTGGTGGTGGTTCCAACCACGGTTCAGGCTCTGGGAGTGGCTATAGCTATGAGTCTGGCTCTGGCTCTGGATATGGCGGTGGACACAACCAATCCCCTTAGAGGATGCAATCAATTTCACAACAAATCTTTCCATTTCCTAACTAGCTAATAGCCTTCTTTCTCACCCTTGACCAAATCCTCTATTCTTGTATCTCTCTATCTTATGGAATAAAAACATTGTCATAATGTTCATCACTCACCATAATTGGTAAAAATGGGAGACGATGATGACATGTAATATGCATGCATATATCATGTACACATGTACGTACATATGTGTGTTTATGGTCATTTGTAATAATGTAGGAAAAAACTTTTGTTTTGTTCTCAAATCTAACTATGTGCTATTAATGTTACTATTAATTTAGACTTGTCTTTGGATTCTTCATTCCCTTTTAAGGAAATAAAAAAAAGGAACATTTAAAAGACAAGGGCACAAATGTGTATGAGATTAAGATGTTATCTATGAACATGTATAAATATCACTCCATGGAGCTCAGATCCTCTAACAAAGCTTAAAATCTACATCGTCCAACAGATGATTGCAGTGTGACATGTGCCCAAAAAATTAAATTTGGGTGAGTGATTGTAATTTTTTTGCATACATGTTGCACTGCAGTTGGATGCCAAACTTTAAGGTGCAATAGAGGATCTGAGTGCACTGTCCATAAGACCAATCTCACGTGAGTTTCCCCTTATTTAGAGTTGTAAACAAACCGAGCTAACTCTACCTTTACCTAGTTTGCCACTATAAACCCAATTTCACAAGGCACTAAATTCTTGATCTAAAAAAGCAAAGAGAGCTGCCACATCAGATTTCTTGGTGATCCTTTGCAATCTTTGAAGATCCTTTTGGTGATCAATCTCTGCAATCTTTGAAGACCCTCTTGGTGATCAATCTCTGCAATCTAGAGTGAAATATTCTCTTCAAAAATCCTCCACACGAAGTTGATCAATCAACACATAAAACAAGAAAATCTAAGACTTTATATTATAATAAAAAATTGTCGAAGATCACCATCATAGAAATAATATCAATATTAGAAAGGTAAGTGCATCTATACATAATTTAAATCTAAATGTATCAAAAATTGTAACTTATGTTTACAAAAAATAAGAACAAATAAGACAACCATAATCTTCAATTCCCTTTCGATCTACAATACAACTCCAAAGAAATGGAAAATCAGGTACCTCAGAAGATGAACCTGGATGAGAAATCAAGCTCGAGCAAATAGCCTTACCCAAACAAAGGAGCAAATAACATGCGATCCTCAGAAGAAGAAGTCCTTCTACAGGAGATGTGTAACTTGTGGATGGAAGATGACAGGGTTGAGGTGGAGAAAAGAAGCAGAGATTTGGAAAATGTTAAGTGGGATTTGTGTGTCCTTGGGAAAGTGGTTACCGATAAGTATGTACACTTTCAGGGATTATACAACTACCTGAAAATAAAGTGGTACCCAAAACATGGATTAGATATGAAGAAAACAGAGTCAGGGATCTATATCTTTCAATTTATCATCAGGCTGAAATTCAAAGAGCACTAGAAGGGCAACCACTAATCTACAATAACAGCCTAGTCCTGATCCAAAGATGGAGGCCCAGAATAAGCATCAACGAAATCAAATTCGAAGAGCTAGAGTGTTGGGTCCAAATTCATAATGCCCCCTTTGATTATCATACTAAAGCAGCTGCAAAGGACATCATAGCAAAAATTGGAAGCTTTAAAGTATTTGATAAGAGAGACCTAACAGATAAGTATCTCAAGGTGAAGGTAGGCCTCAAGATTGACAAGCCTCTCAGACCTAAGTTCTCTCTCATAAGGGAAAATTTACCAGACCTCAAATTGAAGCTGGTTTATGAGAAAATCCCTGATTTCTATTACTACTGTGGCATTATAGACCACAAAATTAAGTATTGTGAAAAGTGGTTCAACAACAAATCCAAAGGCCTACCACTGGACACCATACAATCCCGAAGGGGTTTTGGTAAACAAATAAGAGAGAAACCGAGTCTGAGAAGAAACTCTACACAGAAGCAAGATCAGTTTCCATCAAACATTTTGCCTCACCAAATGTTCAACCAAAATAGAAGAAGAGTGCAAAACTCCCCGGAGAACCACCAGTCACCGGCAAGAGAAGATCCAAAAAAGGAATGTGAAAAATCAAACCAGATCGGGATTGAACTGGAGGTTCATCACTGGATCAAGGCAAACAACTCAGGTAACAGTTACCTGACCCCACGGTGAGAAATCAAGGAGGCATGACCAATTAAGGTGAGTAAATTCACTGAGATGGCCATGAATCTGGGGCTTGGAAAAGGTAAGTTAATCCAACAACTATTTGAGGAAATCAATTCTCAACAGTAATCACAGTAGCATAAAAAGAGGAGGGATTTAAAATCTTACCAATTTGGGAGAGGCAAGCTAGTAAGGAGAGTAACGTACCAAGATGTATGAAATCGAAGATCTTAACAAAGATGTCGATTTGAAAAACCGCAACACTAGGAAGGAAACCCAACTCGAGCTGTTACCCTACAAAGAAAATGAAAAAAAAATTAAATGAAGAAATAGAAGAGGAAGGAAAGAAATATGCTGCAGATCAAAAATGAAAGGGGAAAATGGTTGTCTCGCTCAAAAACCAGGGCACTGATGCCCTAGTTGAGCCTTTTAAAGGAGGGATCAAAATAAATGAACAGGGTAAACCAGTTATACCAAACCAAAATAGCCATTTAAACCTTAGGCCTAGTAAGTTACCACATTTACCACATATACCCTCACAGTCTATGGAATCTGAAATGAAACTTACCAGTAGGCTCAGTCAAAATTCAGGAGAAGGATCTAAGACTATAAAGTACATCCCGTTTAAATTTCATATGAAACCAAAAGAAAATTAAAAAATTAAAAAGAAAAAATGGAAAAAGGGAAGTTAGATGAAATGGACATAGACATGCATGAGAAATTGATAGACATAGTAAATAAGAAGATGAAGATGGGAGAGGAACCAGCAATAAAAGCAAAGAAAAGCAAAAAAGAAGCTCCAAAAAGAATCAAAGACTCAACAGGGAAAGAACTAACAAGCAACAATGGAAAAAGCTTGCACAAGGTAACCCAAAAATACACTAATTTCT
Organism: Platanus orientalis; assembly: GCA_025762735.1. Classification (NCBI taxonomy): domain Eukaryota; kingdom Viridiplantae; phylum Streptophyta; class Magnoliopsida; order Proteales; family Platanaceae; genus Platanus; species Platanus orientalis. The sequence continues at coordinate 1,551 of JAOXJP010232970.1, read as the reverse complement.
TTTCAAATTATCTATGGAATCAGGTATGTCTATTATTTATATGTTACCGATATTATGTTTATTATTTCTTAGAAAATGCAAAATGGAAAAAGAAAATAAATAATGACAATTAACCATATTATATAATAAAGAGGATAAATAATTGTATGAAAAATACAAAAAATATAAAAACAAATGGAAGGAAAAAAACAATAAATAAGCAAGAAAAAATTGAAACAAAAAAAAAAGAATTAGAAAACAAAGATTACTGTCAAAATAAACGGGCTCAGGTGGTTATCCCTCAACAGCCCAAAAGGGCTAAATGAAGATTATAGCCTAGAACTGTCAAGGAATCGGGCAATCCTTGACAATTCATGAACTAAGGTTCCAAATAAAAACAAAAAACCCAGAAATGATTTTGTTGGCAGAAACAAAGTGTCCAAGTAGTGAACTTAGAAAAAAAGCAAGACTAATAAATCAATGGAATTCTTATTGTATAAGCATGGATGGATTATCAAGAGGGCTGGCACTAATATGGAAGAAAAGTATTGTTTGTGATATCAAAGAAACAAGTGATAGGTATATCATAGCAGAAACAAATATAGGAATAAGCCAAAACAAATGGACATGTATATTTCTTTATGGAGAACCCGACAAAAAATATGGAAGAGAATTTTATAAAATATTAAAAGGAAAAATTAGAAAAATAAATGGACCACTACTATGTATAGGTGATTGGAACTACATTTAGAATAGAGATGATAAACTAGGAGGACAAAGAATTCTAAATTGGGAACTAAACGAAGCAAAAGAAGTACTAGAAATAGAAAATTTAGTAGATTTAATATCCACAGGTCCACCATACACGTGGATCAAGAAATACCCAAAGACAATAAAAGAAATGTTAGACATAAAAGTAGCAAATATAGAATGAAAAATTATATTCCTTGAAGCTATAATAGAAAACCTGATACCTATAGGATCTGATCATGCCCCAACAATTTTAGATGTATCTTCAAAAAAGTAATACCTACCAAGGCCCTTCAAATTTGAGTGGATATGGACCTAAGATAAAAGATGCAAAGATCAAATAGAGAAAGACTGGTGCAAAATACATTAAGGAACAAAACTAAAAAAAGTACAAAGTGGCTTAAGAAGACTACCATATACTTTGAAGAGGTGGAATAAAGAAGTATTCAAACATATACACCACTAAATAACATATAATAAAGAGAAGCTACAAACTCTACATGCACAAGTTACCACAAAGGAAGATATAGATGAAATAAAAAACCTAGAGAAGAAATAAGAGAATTAGGTAAACAAAATGACATACTCTCAGTTTAAAAATCAAGAATAAATTGGATAAAATGGGGAGATAATAATACAACATTTTTCCACATGTCAAAACTAGAGAGAAGGAAAATGAATAAAATAACAGCATTACAAGGAATAGATGGAAGATGGTATAAAGAACACAATGATGTAACCATAGAAATAAATAAATATTTTGAAAAATTATTCAACTCAAATCATCCAAGTGATCAAGAAATTGAAAAGGTGTTAGAACAC
>JAOXJP010232969.1:0-10386 GCA_025762735.1 Platanus orientalis | reverse complement strand
CCGTTGGCACTCATTAAGGGAGCGCACATAATCCTTTGGCTTGCCCCCCTTACATGAAAATCCTGGCTCCGCCCCTGATGATAATCAGCTAATAGTTGAATCCATTTGACTTTGGCTATGTGCCATGGATCCAATGGTATGTATGGTAAGAACCATTCAACCATATTTGTGTTTTAGTGTATGTGTGGTGGTGGGATGAGGGAGGTACATATATAATTGCGAGGGTAGACCGAGACCATGATAATGAGTTAATAGTTGAATCTATTTGACCTTGGATATGTGCCATGGATCCAATGGTATGTAGGGTAAAAATCATTCAACCATATGTGTGTTTTAGTAGATGTGTGGTGGGGTGGGGGGGTGATAAACATGTGAGATAAGGAAACCATAAGAAAACAAACACCCTAAAGTCATTCAACCGCATAAGTCCCCGTCCAATGATTTGTATGATTCTTCCTCCTAAAATTTTAATGTGACATTCGTCATCATTCATGAAATCATCCAACACCAATATATTTCCGAAACTTACCCTATTAACGCCAATAAATCATCCGATAACCAGTTAACATGCATCGTAATTTAAGTATACCATGGAAATAATTAAATGTAGATTTCTGATGTGTGGAACCTACTAGGTGCGGTATATTATAATATTTAATTTTTAGATTTACTAAATTTGCTCAATCTGCAAAATAATTTATGATGTCACAGATGTTCAAACTCCCCAAAAAAAAAAAAAAAAAAAAAAAAGGTATTTAAGCATGTTTGTACCAACCAGTCTGCTTTATCTAACTCAATACACTCACAAACCTGATTGGGTCAGCTGGCCTAATCGGGTTTTTATAATAATCAATCTCCAAGCCAGGCCACTTCAATTCCTGGTTTAGTTGTTCCACCGGCCAAAGACGACAGGATATTTACAATAATGATTTATTTGTATTATAGGTGGAAATCACAATGGAACCATGGTATGGTATGGTATGGGACTCTCTACCATTATGTCTTTAATATTTGTCATTGGGCGCCAACGCACTATTGTGTTTTAGTGGTTGTGGCACTGCTTCAAGGTCATGGGTTGGAGCCGGTTTGACCACATATACTCTTGTCGTGTGGGTCCCATGTTAGGTTGCGGCAGTGAGAAGTCCCTAAATAGAATAAATAAATAAAATAAAATAAAAAGTCAAAGGAAAGGCTGTGATTTATATTTCTCTTTTATTTTCCTGGTAAGCTGTGCATGAATTTTTTTTGGGTATAATGCATGAATTTCGATTAGTCACACATGTATCTTTGCATACACGCCCAAATGAATAAAAAGTCATAAACCATCAAACCTCCTAATGTCAATTTAGTAAAATATCAAAAAAAAAAAAAAAAAAAAAAACAAAACAAAAAGTCACCGTAGGAAAATGTCAACCATATCTTTTCTAAGTTATCATGTGAGGCCTAAACGTCACGTGTGGGTTCTCTTTGATAAAACTACATCAACCGAAATCACTTATGAGAATAGATGTCTTCTAGTGTATGTTTCTTGTTTGCTAATGATCAGCTGTAACAAATTTTATTGTAGCTTTTTTTAGCATGAACAAAAAGATTACTAAAAGACAAAAATCCAATGTTAAAAGACAAAACAGCCCATGTTAAAAGACAAGATACCGATTTTTTTGTTCATGCTACAAAAAGCTATAGAAAAATTTGTTACTGCTGATCATTGCTTGTTTTGTCAGAGCCTATATGATCATACAGGTGGATTCACATATCCTATGTGTGCATCGTGCAGCACGGCTAGGGGACCGTTGATCCCCTTGATGAGTATCCTACAGGTTTTTTTTTTTTTTTTTGTGAAGAAATCCTATAGGTACTTAAGATTTTGCTCAAGTATATTTGGGCAATTTTATCGGTAGTAGTTTTTGTAGGATGTAAAGTCTGTAATTCAATTACCCAAAAAAGAGGGGAGGGGGGACCTGTAATTGAAACGAAATTAAAGTTGACCCTTTTCAGAGTAATTGACAAGACAAATAGTTTCCTTTAACAAGTCAAAGCGGTTGTTGTACCAAATAAAAGTCAATACGGCTGTTTTACCGGGGATAAAAAAAAAGTCATTATGGTTGTCATTGTCTAAATGCTGGTCTTGTATATACAAACGCTAACAGATGAAACAAAACATTCACGCACATATGAAGTGCAGAAAGAAAGACGGGGGAGTTTAGGATTGTAATTTCGGCTCAATTTCTGATAAACGGTCACCCACTTACATGAATGATTGAGTTGAAACAATATCCCCCTCCCCAAAAAAAAAAAAAAAAAAATCCCCACACCATTGGCTGATCCTCTGCACCGGTGATGCAAAGTACACTATCTCGTGGCAGGGGTGGGGCCATACACTATTTGCTTGGACCCACCCCCCTCTGTGAGATGGTGCATTCTGCACTCCGGTGCAGAGGATATGGCTCCATTTTAAATAGAGAGAAAATGCTCCTTCGAACACTTTTACGATTTTAACTCTACAACTGATTTTACAGTTTTAACCCTATGCACCCTATCCCTTGTGTTTTGGGGGAAGACAAATTGAGTGTAGATCTTTTCTTTGGTTGTCAATCGGGCTGAGGTCTGCCTGAACTAGGCCTAAAATGTTTTACCCAACCTAAATTTGGCCCAAATAAAACTGTGTCTAAAAGTTGGACTTGAACTCAGCTCATTTTAAAAACAACAGGTTTTGGGCTAAGTTTAAACTGTCGGAATTAAAACTCTTTTATTAAATTTTGGATTGATTTTAGGCCCTTAATTACCCCTAAATATATATTATATGAGTGTTTTTGAACAGTTGACACTTGAATAGTAAATTTGTTAAAAATATATGGATCCAAAAATAAATAAAAATAAAAATAAAATACAGACCTAATATCAACATATAAATAAAATTATTATTTACTAACTAGTTTGGTTCGGGCCAAGCTAGGCCTCGGGCCGAACTTGAATCTGACCAAACTCAGCCCAAATAAAACTTCAGGCTTAAAAGTTGGGCCCAAACTCAGCCCAACCTAGAATTAGATTGACCCAGCCTGATTGTTTTTCGGCAGGACATGTCGGGCTTCGAGCCAACCCAACCCAATTGACAGCCTTATTTCTTTAGGAAAAGGATCTCCTACACCTAAATTTGTATGTCCCCCTGTATCCCCACACCACAGGCTGATTTTTTTTTTTTTTGGATTTGGTGCCTCATTTAAATAGAGAGAAAATGCTCCTTTGAACACTCCTTTTACAGTTACACCCAAATTTATGTCCCCCCGTATCCTCACACCATAGGCTGACACAAGATTTTTTTTTTTTTAAATTTGGTGCCTCTTTTACATAGAGGGCAAATGCTCCTTTAAACACTTTTTTTTAATGGTTTTAACTCTACACCACATTTTTATGGGTACCTAGTTTTTCATTCAAAACTGTTTTTACAATTTTAACCCTATACACCCTATCTTTTGTGGGGGGGGGGGACTCTGAGGACAGACAAATTGGGTCTCCTACACCCATATTTGTATCGCATCAAGAAGATAATAATTGTATCCCACTAGATAGAAAGAAAACGTTGACCTTATATATGTGGCAAATATTAAATTAATTGTATCTACCCAGATAGATTTCTAGTTTAATCATTGATCTTTATTATTATTATTATTATCGTTTGATTATTTTAAGGTAGACAAATAAACACCAATTCATCAGTAAACTTAGTTTTCAAAGATTATTTCATATTTACTATTGGTTGTCAACAAAAATTTTATCTCGTCACTGGGTCAAACTGTATGGGTTTATAGTTTGAGTTATCAAAAGAACAAGTTTGGTTACACCTCTAGACCAAGGACTTTTGTAACAGAACAATAACACCCAATTTGACAAAAGATAGAACTTGCATTAACTGGAAAAGAACACAATGTGAATCGATTATGTACCTTTAGACATATTGCCACAATCATTCTCTTAAAGTCGAGGGAGAACTTAGTTGAATCCGACTGTGAGATACAATCGATTTGCCTGATACAAGACTTTGAGATAGACTATTAACTAAGCCTAGGCTAACTGCTACTACTACTTTACGATAAAGATAAATGATTTGATATGTGTTTCATTGGATCCCTTCTTCCGTTGTCGTCTTCTCTATTTATAAAATCATTTCAATAGCATCATCATTGTCATGTTCGCTCGTAACCGTTTTTCGATTTAAATCATGGGTATTCCACTTGTTGTATGGTCCAAACTGTGGATTTCTCATTCACTGGTTGGTTCACCCATGACTTATATTGTGGGACAACTGTCGTACGTTGCTACGCTCTCACCTCTCCATCTTTAATCTGATGTGTTATAATCGATAATCGTCCGCTAAATCATTACTTCTTGCCACATGTCATTCATTGACTAGTGGATTTCAAATTTAGCCTAACAAATGCCCCTTACACGTGTCTAGTTTGAATCCTAATTGGACATGTGTTAATTCCCACTATTTTGTGTACTGGTAACGTCGTAACAGCCGACGCTTCTAAGTTTCCTTTCCTATTAAGGAAACCCATCTCCTCCTTTGCCTTTTACATTCATTTGTTCCTGATTTTTCTCAACTTTCTTTGTTCATCTTGGTTATCTTTCCTTCCCTTCATCGTTGTTTATGGCTAAGGTAAAACAAGTCACACCTATTGACATCGAATCCACCGAACCCTCTATCCGTGCTGGACAAGCAGAAGAAGAGGTAGGGTCGGTTCCAATGGTCGAGTCTGAAACTGCAATTATTGTAGCCAAGAGACTGTCTCCTGAGCTTAGCAAACAACTTTATGTTGATGTCTATCATTATTAGTGTACCATCCGAGGCTTCTTCTTTGAACCCCACAGCCCGCAATTATGGCCTTGGTCCAGCCTTTTTACAGAAATCCCTCCGAAAATGCCCCATTATTTTTCAATCGATTTTCATGGTGCTCCACTATTATATAAAGAAGGTATCAACTAGCATGAATAGGAGAGAAAGTTTGATCTAGGTACTTGGTACAAGGGGAGCCATATATGGACAGATTGGGTAGACCATAGTTGTGCAAAGAAGGAAAAAGCATGGACAAAACTCGGTATTATCGGTGTTATTCTTACTTCTAAATCTGATTCTCCTTTTAATCAATCTCTTCTCTCTGCTTTCCTATTTTTCTGGTGCCCTATTTCCAACTATTTCATGCCCCCCGAGGGCCCAAAGTTAGTTATGTTAGCAGATGTCTACCATCTTCTCAATGTTTCGCTCAATAGTACTGTCATCCTTTCATCTTTCACCGACCCTACTCGGAGTTCTTTCAATTGCACTACTGAGGCTCCTCGCCTTGGTTATTCTGTTTTCCTTACCCATGAGATGGGTGATCCCAAGGATGAAATAACATTCCTAGAGGAATGTTCTTTTTTATCTTTATTGGCTTTGTAAGTTTATGGTATGCTCCTCTTTTAAGTGGGTCACCTTAGTGTATACTTTGATAGCTACAACCCTAGCTTCGGGTTGTCGATTGGCCCTAGGTCCATTTTTCCTTTCTATTCTTTATCGATCTCTCTATTCTTTGACTTGAGAGAGATTTTTTGGGTCACCCAATGGGCCACTATGACTCCTTCAATTATGGATTTATGCATACTTCCTGAGTCTAGCTTCTACCCCACTAAACTACTAGACTCATGTTCCTTCTTGCTATGCACAATACTGGCTTGAGGCCAGGTATCCTGAATCCTCATTTCCTAGCTTTGCGCACTGCATCATTGTTATACTTGACGTGTAACAGATTCATTCTAACTTTCAGTTTTTTCCTTTTAGACACAAATAATTTGGTAATGCCAAATACCTTGTCTAGCAGCCATATCCTACACAACTTTAGGTCCAAGCCCTAAGAACTTGGTTGTCTTGTTTTCATTATAGGGATCTCCCTATTTTCCAGAAACCCAATCATGTCGAGGTCTATTCTCCCAATATGTGTGCTCGACAGTTTGGGCTCATTCAATTCATCCCAACTCTAGGAAACTCTACCAACTGGCTTGAGATTAATGTTCCTCTAGAGGATGAATGAAAATGTGAAGGGCCTAGTAAACCTCATCGTTCCTTCCTTTAATGGTATTCCTCAGTCGACAGTTACGTTCAATACTTGGTGGTCTACCTTTATAAAATCTACAAAAGAGTCTATAAGCCAGATCATCAGTCGGCTAAGTCCTCCATACGAGGTGCTTTCCATGGCAGGTAGTTCTTGAATTTCCTTGTATTACTTTTTACACCTTATTCGCTATCACTAACTGACATCTTACACTACAGTGGCTCTAATTTGCATTGTGTCATTCCCTCTAGCTCTTCCTGTAGATGACCAACTAGCTAAGGGTCAGCAAAAGTCAAAGCGGATAGGCTCGATGAAGAAACTAATTGATCAGCATCAGGCAAGCCTTAAATCCCTCAAATGGGAACTTGAAAAAATAGAGATTGTTGACATATTGGTTGACTTGATAAATAATAAGAGAAAAAATGGTTATCTTATCCAAAGAAGATATACTACGTCAAGAACTTGAAGAGTACAAGCAAGTTGTAGAAAAGAAGAAGCTCAAAATTGAGGCTTTGGGTAAGAAATCAAGTGAGGGAGATGAATTAACATGCTAAGAGAGAGAGAGTGAAATATACGAAAACTTTTGAAGAAGGAATGACTCTAAATTGGAAAATAATTCAAAAGAACGCTGAGAAAGAGAGACAACAATCGAAAGAAGAGAAAAATATAGCCAAGAGGCTTGAGAAAAAAGCGAGAGAGAGAGAGAGAAAAGAATAGTGTTTGAGAGAGGCGAAAGAAAAAAAAAAGAAAAGAAAAGGAAAGAAAAAGTAGAAAAGAAATAAGAATAGAAGAAAAAGGAAGATGAAGAAACCAAACGGAGGAAAGAAGAAGAAAGAGAGAAAGAAGAAGAAAACAGAAAGAGGAATGGAAAAAGCAAAGGTAAGAAGAAGAATGAAGAAAGGCAGAAGAGAAAAGAAAAGGTGAAGAAGAGAGAAAGAAGATGGAAATAACAGAGAGAGAGAGAGAGAGCAAAGGGAGGAAAAAGAAAGAAGGAAAGTAAGAGGGGAAGAAAAACGGAGATTGGATGAGGAAAAGAAAAGGAAGATGAAGAGGAGTCCTTGAGGGGTAAAGGTCTTCAGGAACTTGCTAAAGGACAAGATTTTGATGGTGGTATGCCTCAGCCTGAAGAGCATTCATTAGAGGTTATGGAGACTAATGTTCGGCCAGGCGAATATTTATCCCATGCGGTTGACTAATCTCCAAATATTGATGAACCTGTGGCACCATCGGAGGTTGCTAACAAAATTATCACTGAGCACCCTGAGGGGGAACCTGTGCTTAAGGCTCCATGACCTTATGTCGAGATCCTTGTGCCTCCACTATCGCAACCTTCATTTGGAAAAACTCATCATGGTCATCTATCCCAATTGTTGTCCTAGGTTAAGGATTTTACCTCAACAACTATTAGGAGTACAATTTCCACACTATCTACCTCACCCAGACCTTCTTCATCATAATAGCTCCATCAAGCTTTGGTGGCATTTCGAACTTGCCTTAAGGCTGGGTCTTCATCCGTGTTACTTGATCCATCTGTCAGCTCTTCCTTCATTGACTCCAAAAAGATGTTACTCCAACATCCAGACTATTTATCTGTGGATCAACGAACTAGCCTTCGTTTGGCCCTGTTTTTATATCATGAAACTAGCGAACAACTTCACCTGAAACAAGACAAGGAAGCTCAAGAGGGAGAACTTAAGTCCTGAATTGAGACTATCATTTCACAACAGTCATTGATTATGTCAACTCACTAGTGGAGAAAATTAACTTATATATAACCGAGATTGAGAGGGTTGAAGCCCATTTGAGAGATTTGAAGGAGAAGTTGTTAGCTTTAGGATCGGCTCTCGAAGAGGCGATGGACCAAAATTCCTTTCACTCCGAGGAGCTACCGCGTTTAGAGGGAGATCTAACAACCTATGAAGCTGATTTAAAGGACTGCGATCAGATCATTGAAGTATGATGGTCTATGTTACTCTCTGCATTTTCCAAGCTCTCTAGGAGCTTTACTTTTTTGTAATGGTCTTGTGTTTGACCATATCCAATCAATACTTTTTGTTGACTAACTTATGTTCCCATATCATGGGCTTATATTTCTTTGGATATTTTCCATTTATATTTTGTAAATGTTCTAATCCTTCGACATACATTAACCTATATGCATTCCCATCCAACACTTCACTTACTAAAAGAATAGGCCCTCCCATATAAGAGACTACTTTCCCAATTGAGGGTCCTTAGTCCATTGGAGTACGATCACTTTTCACACTAGCTTCCCTTCATGGAATGCCTTGGCCTTTACTTTTTTATTATAGGCCATAGCCACCTTTTTCTTTTGTAGCATGATGGAATCAAGCACCTTAACCCTTGTTTCATCGAGATCGTCCAACTTAGACATCATAGCTTCATTGTACTTAGCATGATTTAGGTTGTTTTATCTAGTTACCCTCAATGATTGTACCATGACTTCCAATGGTAAGATTGTGTCATGCTCGTAAACCAATGCATATGGTGTGGTCCTAGTGCTTGATCTTTTTGGCATTCGATATGCCCACACTGCATCAGATAATGTTTCATCCCCAATCTGAAGCATTATTGTCGATCATCTTTCGTAAGTTGTTCTTGATAATTTTATTAGTTGACTCAATCTACTCATTCGTCTGAGCATAATAGGGCATTGAGTTTAGGATCTTAAACCCATAATCTCGAGAAAATTCTTGCATTTGGACTCCATTGAATATTAACCCTTGATCAACTGTAATAAATTGTGGGATTCCATAGCGATGTATTATCATTTCTTTTACAAAACATATTACATCTTTTTCCATAACATCTCGATATGGTTTACACTCTACCCAATTTGTAAAATAGTCTGTAACCACTAAGATGAAGCAATTTCTTTTAGTCGAGGTGGACTTAACCTTTTTGATCATGTCAATAGCCCATCCTAATAAAAGGCCATGGTTTTATGATAGCGTGAAGGTTGACCATAGGGGCCTGAGGTACCGAACCATGTCTTTGACAAGCTTGACAGCCCTGGGCGTATCAAATACAATCTTGTAAGATAATTGGCTAATAATAGCCATATTGACGAATCAACCATCTCATCTTTGTACCAGATTGATGAGTGCCACAGATCCCTTCATGAACCTTTGCCATTACGAGCTTGGCCTCTTCCATTTCAAGGCACTTGAGTAATAGACCGTTAGCCCCTCGTTTGAAGAGTTCTGGAGGTTCCCCATATAAAAGGTATCCCCTAGACTTTGAGCTTAAGAGAATTACTTAATTTTTTAGTGGGATCTTGTAAATATTGAATGATTGGTTCCCTCCAATCATTTCCTTTTTTATTTTCAACATTCAAAGGAAGGATATTGACTCGCAGAGTTTCACATAATACTAAGGTTGTACCTCCAAAATTCAAACTACTAAAGGGGCACATACTTTCAGTAGTGATGTGGTTTTCTCAATATCCCGAGGCCGTTTGTGTCATCAAATTTGTCCTTTAGTTTAGGTCTTGAGGTACACATCTTATCGTGACCTTGTCGAACATTCTTAACAAGTCTTTAACCCTATCCTTGTAAGGAAGCAAAGTTGGACTAAGGCATTTATAATCGCTTGTAGTTTGGTTTATCACTAGCTGTAATCCCCCACAGACTTTGAGGAATCTTTCCCCTAGGTCTTTTAGGACCTTGAGCCCTTGAATTAGAGCTTTATATTAAGCTTGGTTGTTGGTAAATTCATCTTCGAGCTTAAAGCTGAATTATGTGGTTGTCTCTTTCGGTGATTGGGTAACCACTCTTGCTCCGGATCTATGTTAAATTTTGGACCCATCAAAGTATAGTCACCATGGGGTGAGGTTGACGTAATCATCTTTGATTTTAATATGAACTGGTTGACATGGATGGTCAACTAGGAAATCTGCTAAGGCTTGATCCTTAATGGATTTTTGTGGGACATAAATGAGATGGAACTCAAAAAATGCTAAAGTTCATTTCCCTATTCGATTTTTTTATTATAGGTTGTGACAACATGTATTTTACAACATCAATTTGAGGTTTGACATATACAACATGTGAAAGAAGGTAATGCCTTAACTTTACTAATGAGAAATACAGAACTAAACATAATTCTCTATCATTGGATAGTTACATTTTGTTTGCTACAAGACTCAACTTAAATAAAGCACTAAGTTTTCATGGCCACTCTCATTGTCTTGGGCCAACAAACTTGCAATCGAACCCTTAGTAGCTGATATATATAACTTCAAGGGCTTGTCTTTTCTAGGAGGCATTAACACAAG
>JAOXJP010232968.1:0-10386 GCA_025762735.1 Platanus orientalis | reverse complement strand
GAGACAGATATATATATACATACATATACATATGTATTTATATATATACATATACATATACATGTATACATATGTATATATATGTATATGTATATATGTATACATATGTATATATGTATATGTATATATATATGTGTGTGTGTGTGTGTGTGTGTGTACACATCCGTATTCGATTCATTTATAATATGATATTTTTTAAACAAACGGATATTTAAACGAAAGGTTCATATTTGCTTTAAATGGACACAAATATGAACTGAATAAGGATATTGATCGGATATTTGCATTTGTACTTATGTGCAAGAATATGGTTTGAATAAGATAATACTTTAGTGTCTAGATAAATTCAAATATTGTGAAAATACATTTGAAGCCGTTAAGGATAAGTTGTTTATCATATATCCAAAATAGCATCATATCCATGGGATGAGAATCAAGCCATGTAGTGATCATCTGCAGATAAATTTGAATTAAGATCGGCTTATGAAAGATAAAGCTCGATCCCAAGATATAAGAGAAAGATAAGGGTCATGTAACCACCCTCTGTGTCCTATAAATATAAGGTTTCATGCATGGGTTAGGGCTTGTTGGACTTTTTCAATCTTTAGAATTTTCACTTCAAATTCGCAATTACTAGAGAATTCTTCAACTAAATCAGGCAACTATGAAGAGAATATAGAATAGCTTAAGATTTCTTTAGCAAAGTGATGATTGTAATCTTGTATATGATATGTGATAAGAATCATGAAGCTTTCTTTTGTATATTTGATATTTTCATTGTAAGCTTTAATCAAAGGTTTTATCCCTTCCTTATATAGAGGAGGTGTGATCAACAGGTTTAGTTTATTAAATTCAGAGAATTGTAAATCCCTTAAATATCAATAAAACCATTGTAAATGAATGAGTAATTTGTTACACAATATGAAAATTGGAGTGTACAAATTTCTAGCAGGACCGATGAGACACTTCTCTCCTCTCATTTGTGACTCAACAAGATCTGCAGTAGTATTAAAAGAAAAAAAAATATTATGCAAGAAATCTGCTACATTACAAAGTGCAAACAACATCAACTCCTAAACATACACCATCTCGGTCATGCTTGGACAACAAATGGTTTAGCGGGGAGTTGCTCATGTCATCACTATGACATCCCCACCACAGATCCCCAAAACATATGCTAAGGTAGTTAAATCTCAACTATGTAAGCATCAGAGGTTAAAGACCTCCAAGGGAACTGCCCTATTGTGGAATGATCTGCCTCGTCTCACCACAACTACAAACCATACTCCCAACCCTACAAAGAAAACAACAAGCAAGGGCTGGACCTATAGGTCCTAAAACCCCAAGAGAGGCACATTAGACATAATGCCATAATTTCAATGGCCAACCATGTCATTTGACTCATCCTACCGCCCAAGCCTAGACACAAACATGTGGCCACTGTCTCCCGCAAGGAGGCTAAAGCTCCTAAAAGTTGTCAAATCTATAAAGGAAAGACTGCTAAAGATTGATTTTTTCACAGAGGTGGGAGCTGACTCTACAACCCCAAAGGGTGCGAGTCCGTAAAAGCTAGTCCTTTGAAGATAACGCCTGATGAAAGAAATTGCATGTACAGATAAAAAAATTTCATCCACACAGATAAATTCATCCATTCTCAAGAACTCATCGGTACGGATTAAAATCTCAAAGTCCATCAAAGTGTAAGAATCTTCTCCACCCACTCGAAAAAATAATCCATTGGTCTTAATAAGATACAAGTACATCTTATTGGGCGTGAGTGACTTGTTCAACATTAAAGGTCAAAATCAAAGCCGAAGTAGTCGAAGCCCTGAGAATTCAAATAGACAGAAATCAAGAAGGATAAGATCCTCCAATAAGAGAAGGATGCAGAAGCCAAGCTAACTGCCCAAGTTCATATGTGGCTAGAAGCAAGAAAATGGCGTCTAGGAAATACTTCTAAAAAATAAGAGATGTTGACCTACGTTTAGCAATGGCATGATGATGGTCACTCCATGGGAGTTTTCAGCAGAAGATCTGCAAGAACTTAAAAATAGATTCCCATGGGTCCCTCCACATAAAAGGGATTCATCCCTCCCAACTCATGTTACAGGAGAAATAACCTATGCCCTATAAATGGACAAAGGAAAGTTGTATTAGCTACAAAAGCCCATGTATGTTGATTCCTGGGGCTAAGTCCAAAGGGAAGAGTGTAACACTCTGCATATGTCTAAGCTACTTTAAGTAAGATAATGTGAGGATGAGATAGGATGGTGAATAATTTGATACCTAGATTGGAATCTTAACATGATATAGGAGTGTTCATGAGACTTTGGAAGAGACATAGGCCAAAAGAGAACCAAAATGTACAAAATAGGGGATTCAGACCAATCCGAACACCCTCGAACCGATCCCCCACTCAGCAAATCAATTCGATTATCACCGTATGTCAAACAATTTTTCACTAGAGATAGCTCGGACCGATCCAAGGAAATCGCCAGACCGATCCAACAAACTTCTGTTTTCTTAGGAAAAAAATAGTAACACTATGAACCGATCCAAAAATGTTTAGACTAATCTGAATCAAACCAATCTGACATAGTCAGACTAATCCAATCAGTCAGAATTTGGAGAAAACAAAGAGCTCATGAGAAATTATGAATTTTCCTTCTTTGGTGAGTGAGGCCTATAAAATCTGGGTATAAAACCCCAATTATCCAATTTAGATCCAAAAACATAAGGGAGAAGCTAAGGGAGAGAAAAGATGGAGAATTGGGAGTGAAGAGAAGAAATTTCTCTCTAGAGAACAAGGTAAGTCCCTAAAATCTTAAATCTAGCCAAATTTATGAAGAATTTATGAATTTTCAATAGAAATCCATTTAGATCTGTTGTTTTTGAATGTGAATTCATATTTGAATTATAGAGAAAGGAAGTGAAGAGAAAATTATTTGAGGCTTGTTGCTTAGAAATTGAAAGAAGAAAGAACTCGAGATTAGTAAGTAATTATGCATCATATACAAGATGTTTTCATTCATATGATCTTAGATTCATGTGGTTCCATGAGTTTTCTTCAAATATTTCAAGCGAATTTGTATAAATATAATCCATTAGAGAGTGATTATGCCTTATTTACAACATTGTCTCATTCCTAAGATCTTAAATCATCGAATTTCTTTTTTATGCACTGTATATGATCGATTCTCCGTTGATTCTTAGATCTACTTTGATATAATTTGAATCTATATGATTTTTTCATGTTTCCCCTCATTGATTCATAAGATCTATGTGTTCCTAAGTAGATTCTTTAATGATATTAAGTGATTCCATGTAAATTACTTCTAATTTCTTCAAATGATTAGATCCAATCAAATTTCAAGTGGATTGATATTATTTACATCAAATTCCCCCCTTACGATCTTTGAATATACTCTTATTTCTTGCTAAAATCTGAAAGTGTTATGCAATGTGAACTCTATTGTGATTTGATTAAGCGTACGAGATATAATTGATTAAGCGATGAATTCTTTTTATCCTTTAAAATCTATGATATAGAATTTATATAATTGTTTATTCATTGATGCTTGTGGACATATCTCATCGTTTTGGACTTCTAATTTTCTTATTGTTACCATATTGTGAAGATCGATACTTTCTTTGTAATCTAAGTGTTTTTATTTTTAGATTTGACCTTCGAATGATATTTAAATGTTATGAATTATCGAGGTATGTGATCAATTTGGGTAAGTGATTTACTCTTAATGTGTGCTTTAGATGGGTAAAGCAAATCAAAGAATTATGATTCATTTGACTTCATTTTTCTATAGAAATCTTGAAATGTATCTCTATATGACATGTTTTATGTCTCATAAACCAATTCCGTTTTGAAAAGCATCAAAATGAATGTTTTAGTGTTTCCAAATTGGTTTTTCATACAAAAAAAATAGTTACTTTTGAAAGAACATCGGATTGCATATGTTTTGATCATTCCTAATCGGTTTTTTTACAGAAGAATGTTTGGTTATGAAAATTTTGGTAAAAGACATATGAAATGATTTCCGAATGCTATCTATTTGAAAAATCGAACTTTTTTTATTTGGAAAGTGATCAATGGACCCCCTCATAGGATCCCTATGGATTTGGTAGGACAACTTAAAGTTAGCCTAAAGTAAGAACGACATTAGAGGTTGACACATTAGAGCCAAAAAGTGAAAAGCATCCCCCAAAAAGTGTATATCCCAAATGGAGACAAACCAATATTATGTCGTCAGAATGCCACTGGAAAAGGGGGGCTCCAACAATGCCTAAGAAGACGACCAAAGCATCAAGAGACCGGAAACAAACCAAGTCTGAAATAGGGAAACAATCCAAGTTTGAAACAGGGCCTAATCAACTCCATTTCATGTATTTCCATAAAAGGGGGTAAAGTGGTCATTTTGTCTACTAAAATTGAAACGGTGCATCAGTAAGGAGGTTATGACATCACTTCATTCACTGTATAGAGGATATTTTAAATATTTCATTCACAATTTGAAGTGATGCACCATTATGGATTGGTTCAATTAGTTAAGTGGTTAAGACTGGGTTCAAACCAAGGCATGTGACCCAACCGTAGGACATGTTCAAGTTTAATCGATGCGAATAAAGAATTGGTCAAAATACACAAATCCATGGTAAAAGAAATTTTTCTATAAAAAAAAGATTTTATTCATTAAAGGGTTTTAGTACATTAAGATATTACGGGAAAGTTACAATTTGTAAATTTCTTGGGAACTGTGAAAACCTTTGAAAATAGCTTATTTGAAAATTTTAAAACCTTTGAAGTGGTGAAGTCTTCAAATCATCCTCTATGTCTGGATCCACCATCCAATGCTTGTTTGGCCTCCGCGACCAGGAATCTAGTACTTCAATCAACTTCACCACCACCAAGATGAAAGAGTTCTCTGAAGAAGGGAGTTATCTGTAGGACTTCTTTTCTTTGGAGAGCTCTTCAATACTTTGTGCTTGGAAAGTTCTTATAGGGGAATACGGCATAGGATCCATCTCACACTTGTAGCTTGTATGGACGGATGGATATTTGGTATCATAACTGCCTGCAAGGCTAATAATTAGTGTCCTCTTTAAGCAATTGTCAGTGGGAAAGCATCCTCCAGGTTGCCTATAGAAAGTATAACAAAATACAACTAAAAAAAAACTAGATTAAGATAAGAAAGAAATTTTTTTATGAGATACAAAGTAATCTATGCAAATGAAATTATGATATGACCATTGAAAAAATTATAGTTTGAAGTTTACCAAAGTCCTAGAACACCTTGAACAGGATCATCATTAGAAAGAAATATCTCTCTTACAGGCTCATAAACCATGACGACAATAGGGGTCCTCATATGGAAAGATGACATATCAAACTCTTATAGCAATTAACCCAAGACTTCCTAATGAAAGCAACATAAATGCCAAAGGTGGCTCATGAAGAAGGGGAATGAGGGGTATTTATAGCCTCCAGGCAGTAAAACTATCATAAAGATTTGCACGGAAGATAATGTGTCGCCTTTGGAAAGGACAACATTTTATATGTTCTTGATGATGAGACTCTTCATCTTCAGAAATCCTGATCATCCATTATGAAATGAATAAGGAGTATTTTGAACATTTCATCTACACCAGCCTCAAAGATGCGATGGTTGACAAGACCAAGTTAAGGGGTTGTCATAAATTTGACATCTTGTGAAATGAAAAGTTGATAAGAGTTATCCAAACTAAGAGGGTCGTGATTCACATAATAGAATCTCACCATTTTGCACAAATCATAAGGGTATTTGTTGGCACATATTTAATCTGACAAGTATGAAGAATTTTATTGCCTTATCAAATTAAAGGCAATCAAATTACATTAAATCAAGTCCATAAAGCTACAAGATCGTGACACGTGGCTATACCCACATCAAGAAGTTAATGCAACAAATATGGCCCATGCGGATGAAATTCATCCACACGGATAAAATTTATCCACATGACCAAAATTCATCTGTGAGGATCAAAATCATCCAACAGATTAAAAAAAAGCACCTAGAATCAACATGTAACATGTCCTCAAGATTCAGGAGCATAATCAAGTCAAAGTCAAACATAAACATCAAGCCTGCTTATGTGCAAGAATATGGTTTGAATAAAATAAGACTTTAGAATCTAAAAAATTCAAATACTGTAAATATACATTCAACACCGTTAAGTATAAGGTTTATCTTATATCCAAAGTATCATCCGTTGGATGTGAATCAAGCCATGTAACAATCATCTATAAATAAATATGAATAAAGATCATCTTATGAAAGATATAGCTTGATCCCTAGGTATAAGGAAAAGATAAGGTTCGTGTAACCACCTTATGTGTCCTATAAATTTAAGGTTCCATGCGTGGGCTAAGGACTTTTGAATTTTTTCGATCTTCAGGCTTTTCACTTGAAGTTCGCAATTCTTGGAGGCAACTACAAAGATAAGAAAGAAGAGCTCAAGATGTCTTCATCAAGGTAATGATTGTAATCTTATATACAATATGTAATAAGTATCATGAAGCTTTCTTTTGTATATTTATATTTTTCTTCTAAGCCTTAATTAGAGGTTTTTGCGCTTCCTTATATGGATGAGATGTAATTATCAGGTTTACTAAATTTGGAGAAGTGTAAATCCCCCAAATATCAATAAAACCATTCTAAATGAATGGGTTATTTGTTACATGTTGCAAAATTTGGTGTGTATAGTTGTGTTGGATAGCTCTAGTAAGTGACAATCCTAAAAGAAAATCATGTGCTTATGTTTCCTCATCCAGATAAAATTCAAGCACTTATATTTCACATTCCAAATATATACCCAAATGATTACGAACCACTACTACAGTGGACAAATGCTCTTCATTCATCGGTAATGATGCTCTTCATTCATCAGTAACGATGCATCTTCATAAATCATTTATATGTTATTTGGTTGGAAGGCCTGCAAATATTCATTGACGAGAACAATCACCAAGTTGAATATAGATTCTGGTGATATGGGTTGTTGATTGAAAATTGTTGTTGCAAGCCTTCCATATGTACAAAATGAGTGTGAAACATAGGTTGAATCATGGGAGCTTTGTGATGACGATAGCCACTCATGGATCCATTCTCTAAAAGTTTTATGATTCCCCATACTATATAGCCCCAATGGATACCCAAACCATATCACATATGCATGGTGGCAATAAAAGAATAAAGGGTCCAATGTTTCTATTTCCATGCCATAGAAGGCACAACTGGAATCCATACCTGGAATGAACCCCGAAAGAGTAAGTTTGGTGGAGATAACTCCATTTATACATTTTCTTAACATGAAGATCTTGAGTGATAGATTCTTGATTGATCAAAGTTTCTCCCATGAGTAGGACCTATCTTCAATGCTTGAGAATGAAAATGAGGAAAAACTCATTCGAATGGATTCATAAACAAATTTAGTAACTAGTAGTATTTTTGCTCCATATCAGTTTATCACTTTTCTCTAAGTGAACAGTGCTCAAATATATCTGTAAGAAGGCCTTGACATATAGGATTGGAATATTTTTCATAATTTCTTTTCATCCATTAGTGATGCACTCTTTTAACTCTCAAGTCAATCTCAGTGGTGGTTTTGTCTTATTAGGTCTAGCCATGTGATCTTTTATTCTTGGTACCAAGGATCTCTCTAAATTGCTATATCATGTCCATTTACAATAGACCAATAACTTTCATCCTTTAGCAACCCTCTACATTTCAAAATGTTAGACCAAAGTCTTGAGCTTCATTGTATAACATTACCATTTTAGAAATGTTTGGACTTACAAGCACCTCTGCCTTAAGTAATTTGGCCTATGGAATCTTACAAGAATCACTAGCCCATTTTAGTGACCACTGCTCAGTTTATTGTTTCCATTTCTCTTATCTTCAAACTTCTTTGTGTCTTTTCTTTGTAAAGTTGGCTCCAAGATTTAAGGTATAGGTGTTTGTTCTCTTTGTGGAGTCCCACTAAAAGTCTCTTTGGTGGACATGAATAAATAGAAATAGTTGATAGTACCGATTTGATGAGAATAGAATGGCCTACATTAGATAGCATCGTGACTTTCCACCCATTGAGTTTAACATCTAACTTTGTCACTAAAAACTCATACATGCCCTTATTAGTTTTATCCAGAAGTAAAAAACCCTCCAAGATATTTATCTTCCTTTTTGATAATCCTTACTCCAATCTAGGTGGCTAATTCCTCATTTTGATCCACTACAACATTTCTACTAAAGTGGATAAAGGATTTCTCATAACTCTTTTTTGCCTGAACCAGCCTTCATATGTGTTTAGTATCTCATTCACTTGGTTTATCGTGTGATTGTTTGTTCCGCAAACATTAGATGTGTGATTGAAGGAGTACACATATTTATTTTGGTACTTTGGAATCTATGATTAACTTCTATATCTTAAATAATTCTTGTTAATGTCTCTAAGCATAAGATGAAGAGATATGGTGAAAGTGGACAACCCTGTCTAATACCACAAGAATATCGGATAAATCATTTTGGTTTTCCAATAATAAAGATTTAAAATGATGTACTTGCACATGCTATAATTAAGTCATGCATGTCTTGTGACAATCCATACCCATAAGCACTTTTCTAATAAAAGGTCAATCTACTCGACATAGGTACTAGACATGTCTAGTTTTAGTGCAAAATATCCCTTCTTTCCTTTCTTGCATCTTATCCATTGAATGGAATATTTTCTATGCTATAACGATATTATATGTTATTTGTCACCCAGGTATGAAAGCACTCTGTAGAGGTGAGATGAGATAACCCAAGAGAGGTTGAATTCGGTTTGTGATGAATTTAAGTTACATTGCAAAGTGAAATTGGCCTAAAGTCTGCTTATGTTTAAGACTTTTCATTCTTGGGCATTAGACCAATAAATGAACGGCTAATTGGTCGAGGAAAAACTTTGATATTGAAAAAATCTTACACAAGTTTAATCACATCAGTCCTAATCAAATCCCAAACAGTTTTGATTAAAATTTGCAGGTAAGCCATCTAATCCAAAAGCTTTGAGAATTCACATTTCATTGATAACAGCTAAAATTTCTTCAAAAGTATAGAGTAGCAAATGTTGTTAAGATTTTTTCATGGTCTATGTTATCCATGAGAAAAATCTTGTAGAAGATTAGAGATAGATCGAGAAATTCATACCATGAAGGTAAGATGATAATCACTAGAGGGCGAGAGGAAAAAGTTCAAAAAATGGTCACGCAATCAGGCCATTTTAATCAACCTACCACATGAAAAAAGAAAATGAAAACCATACTCACAATTCAAATCACAACCTAAATTTCCCTTGTAACAAATTATGGTGAGGATTACTCCAAAAATAAATCATTTCATGTGAAAATCATGCTAGGAAAGCTCTCCCAACAAGAGAAAACTTGACAAATGCGGAAAGTTAATGTTGATACAATGTGTGTGTCCAGTTTGTAAAGCCTGAGTCCGCAATCCATTATCTAGCTAGTTTTTTGCCTTAATGTAGCAAATATATGGTTTGATTATCCTTTGTCTTTAAGGACTACAAATATTTTTAAAAATCCTTTGAAGATTCTCTAAAATGATGGTTTGAGAGCAATAGTATCTCAAAAAATGATAAAACTACTATTTAGAATATATTGTCATTTCTTATTAGGGTGCATTTGAATTCATAGAATTTGAATTGGCCTTGGAATTCTAATTCTACAGAATTGAAATCCACATAATTTAATTCCACAGATTTAGAATTTTTCCATTTGGATGCATAAATATATGGATATAATTGGAATTCAAAAATCTCATTTTCACTACTTTGATGCACAAATATTCAAAAATCTCAATCAGCCCCATTTTGTTAGCTCTTTGCTTGGTGGGTGGCCTTGAGATTTTATGACCCATTATCAAGGACTCCCAAGTCCTACAAATTGGGCACCAATGCTTTGCATTCGCCATGCTCGAGCTTCTATATAGCCCTCAGTTCCCTGATAATCGCTGTGAAGATGTGATGTTCACTCTTGTTAGGATTTTAACGCATTTTACCTAGTATGAAGATCACTCAGTGAGAGAAATTTGTTATATTTTTTAACTCTTTCCATAAGCTAGATTTTTCACTCAGGGGAATTTAGGTCAATTTATAAGCTGACATAGGGCCCTTTGGGTACTTTGTGTGTCAAAAAATCTCCTCATAGTTGCTTGTAGGAGGAGGGCATTTTAGTCATTTAAATAGACCTGAATCATAACTAACATGAGCTAGATTTTCAAGGGCATTTTGATTAATTAATTAGATAATAAAGGGAATTTAGGTACTTTGTGTTAAAAAAAC
>JAOXJP010232967.1:0-10386 GCA_025762735.1 Platanus orientalis | reverse complement strand
GTATAAGAGACAGGTCTATAGGAAATCATTAAAATTCAAAAAGAAACCAAGGGAAACATAGGACAGTTGTTAGGGAATCATCAAGCCATGTTAGAGTGGGTTTAGGATTGCTATAACTCAGATTTCACAGGGAAACACAGGTGCTAACAGTCTGCAACAGAACTCAACCAATACCAACTACCATAGGTTCAAAGAGACACATAAATACCTTATATAAAAGCTGTCAATCCTCTGCATGAGATTACTGGGGAATGAATGGAGGGGATGCAATGCCCAAACTGAACAAATATGGGAGATTTGAAGAGGTCAAAATCTTCAAGCTTCCTAGGAGTATTACCGCCAGCCCTGGGGTTCAATAACTTGAATCTCTTTGTAGCAGCAAGCTTTCGGGCAGATGACTTTCCCTCTAGGATCGTACAAGGGTTGCTAAGACCCTGCAAAAAGATCTCCAACAGATCCCTAATATAGAGGAGATGAAATCAAATCTCCCACAATAACTATTTACCCTGTTTTAACGTCTATGTGAGCCTACACCTGTGAAAATCTGCTCTAAAACTGATGTTTGAAGCAGGGTTTTGTGAAAGGTAGTCGTTCCAGAGCTCTTAAGACTGTGATAAAGTGGCTCTTGTAAAACCTTCCATATGAGGGAGTTGTATGCAATCTCGTAGAAATACCAAAATTCAGCAAATCACGCTTGTGTTGATTTCACTAGCCCCAGATTTCATAACAAAAGAGCTTTTGGTATGATACTAATTGCCTTAGGCTCGCCCATGGGTCCCACACATCCTCCCAAACCTCCAGTAGCTGAATCCCTGTAGTAATAGAAGGATATTCAAATTCGTAAAGAGGGTTTCTGTGTACTGTTCACGCCAGGGAAGAAGAAATCATATAGATCTTGATATGTGGATCACTTCTAAAGCTGTTAGATGCCACAACAGATTCGTCCAGGTGTAGGAAGTATTGTAGAAGCCTTAAATCAATTAACACTTTGATGTGTAGTGTCTTGTTTTCTCCATCTTCAAGTAGATCATAAGTTCAGCAACAACAAAAACCAGTAAAATATTAAAAGAAGAAGATCGAAGAAAAGGGAAGAGGTAGAAGACCTTTAACCTAAGGGGAGGGAATGACCTCCACCACAACCGTTAAACTAGGTTGAACCTAGACCCATTCCAGGGTTTTAATAGTTTCAACCTGCCACACATAGCAAGGGGGAAGAAGAAGACAAGGCAAAACGTGAGAAACTTTTAATCTTATTGCATAACTTCAAAAGATCAAATCATGGGCTCTTATAAGAGACTCCCACGGTTTAGGTTTAATACGAATAAGTCACAAAAGGACTGAAATATCCCTAAGGACAATAAAACCCTCTCCAAACTACCCTCCAACAATAAATAATAACAAAAAACCCTAAATAAACTAAGAACGACTAAAATACTCTCAAAATTATGTGTTCCCCTTGTACATGAGACACAACTAACATAAAAATAAATAAAACATAAATAAAGGGTTCTGAACAAGGCCCTATCATTATCTCGGTCATGATGTCCGCATCACCCTTCCTTCGTTTTTCTTTTCCTTAGTGGCCGATGGTTTGAGTGCCATTATAAGAAAGGCGGAAGAAGCAAGACTAGTGGATGGCTTTATTATTGGAGATGAAAGAATTATGGTGTCCCATCTTCAGTTTTTCGATGATACGACTTTGTTTCTCAAGGCGGACGAGGAGAATATTAGAAATTTGAAGCACTACATGGTGATTTTTTAGGCTATCTTTGGTTTAAAAGTGAATCTGTTTAGAACTAGTAGTGTGGGGATTGAAGTTGAGGAGAGTATTCTCCTAAGATTTGCTGTGATTATGGAGTGCTCTATTGGAAGGTGGCCGATCAAATATTTGGGCATGCCGCTTGGGGGAAATCCCAAGTCCATAGCTCTTTGGGATTCAGTTGTGGAAAAGGTGTCTAAGAAATTGGCCTGATGGAAGAAGTCATACATCTCCCTTAGTGGTTGTATCACCTTGATCAAAGGGGCGCTTTCTAATATCCCGGTGTACTATACGTTGTTGTACAAAGTGTTTAGTAAGGTTGTGCTTATTATTGAACGATACTAGCGGGACTTCCTATGGGAGGGGGTGGTCAGAAGAAGGATCATCTTGTTAAATGGGAGGTGGTGGCGAAATCTAAGGATTAAGGAGGTCTTAGGTTGGGCAAAATTAAAGAGAGAATGGCTTTGTTGGGAAAATGATTGTGGAGATTCTTAGTAGAGCTGGGTAGCCTATGGCATTCCATCATCCTCAATAGATACGGGTATGATGATAATGGGTGGGACTACAATTGAATTCTCCCTCCAACCCATTCTCTTTGTTGGCAGCACATTGTTCAGGTGAGTCATTTGTTCTACCCCCATTGTAGATTTCTTTTAAGTAATGGTCAAAAAATCAGTTTTTGGAAGGACCTATAGTGGGGGGACACTACCCTTGAGTTGGCATATCCTTGTATATTTTATATAGCCCTGTTCAAAGAGGCCAAGGTTGTTGAGGTCATTTCCCAAGGGAGCAATGGGATTTATTGGAACCTCCCTTTTGTTAGGGATCCTT
The DNA here is from genome assembly GCA_025762735.1 of Platanus orientalis. Lineage (NCBI taxonomy): Eukaryota > Viridiplantae > Streptophyta > Magnoliopsida > Proteales > Platanaceae > Platanus > Platanus orientalis. Next base: position 7,796 of record JAOXJP010232967.1, on the reverse strand, counting down.
ATGAGTGGGAGATCCCTCTTGTGGGAAATCTCATGGATGACCTTTGCCTGGCCTATGTGGACTATGATAATAGGGATATACCCGTGTATGGGCCCCTTCGGTTGATGGTATTTTTTCCTCTAAATCCTTCTTCTCCATTTTGTTTAGAGATCTTCCTATGTTATCTCATTCTTCCATCTCCAATATTTGGACTTCGACTGCTCCTCCTAGGGTTAAAGCCTTCTCTTGAATCTCTGTCCTGGGGAGACAAAATACGATGGAAGTGTTACAAAATAGAAGGCTCTTTTTGTATATTTCTCCCTATATGAGTCCTCTTTGCTGGTTAGATGTTGAGTCTGAGATTCATATATTCTTTCATTGTGTTTATACAACAAAGGTGTGAAATTTCTTTAATCCAGCAATGGCTCTTCATTTTGTTATCCCGAAGTCTATGGAGGACTTGTTTTGCCAATGGGGGAGAGGGGCTAAAGGCCCTTGGGGTAAGATGTTCCTTAAGGTTATTCTTCTGGGTGTGGTGTGGGGAATTTGGAAGGAGAGGAATAGGAGAGTGTTTGAAGATAAAGCTAGAAGTGTATGGGTAGTCATTTACTCTATTGTTTGTGAGTCTAGTTCTTGGATTCTTATGAAAAAAGAGTTTCAAAACTACTCAATGAATGACATGGCTCGAGATTGGGTGGCTTATATTTCAGATTCTAGGGGTGTTAAAAACGATTCTCTCATTGATTTGATCCCTCCGGGCAATGGTACTTGTAAGATGAACTTTGATGACACTTCTTTCGGTAATCCGTGGTCGGTTGATTATGAGTGTGTTATGTAGGACTCTCAAAGTCAGATTTTGGGGGTGAAGGGGGGGCCTTTAGGGATCTGGGATGCCATTTTTGCGGAGACTATGGGTTTGTTGGAAGGTTTGAAGCTAGTGCAAGATAAAGGGTTAGAGAGTGTATTATTGAAGGGGATTCTTTGACGGTTATCTCTTGGGGAAGGGGGGACAATGATGGGTTATGGAGATTGAAGCATCATTTATCTAAGAATAAAGCCCTCATCAAAGAGTTGGATGCCGAGTTACTTCATGTTCCAAGATCCCAAAACTCTCTAACGGATAAAGTTGCCAAGTGGAGTGTGGGGCAGCCTCATATGTTCGAGGGGGATTACATTCTGGATTGTTAATGTTGCTGGTGTTTGCTTTGTTGTTGTTTTTCTTGTAGCCGTTTTGGCTGCTTTGTATTCTCCTCTTCTTTTTTCTTGATATATATTCTTTATTATTCATTAAAAAAAAAAAAGGAATTAGAGAATAGAAACAAAGAAGAGAACTTAGAAAGATTTAGAATCATAAGGAGAAGAAAAAAAAAGGAAGAAATAGGACCAAAGGTGATTCTTGAATTTATGGGTAGAACCCATGAAATTACCAAAATACCCCTGATTGTGCATAAGAAAATTATGAAAATTTTCTGATATTTTTTAACATGCACATGGGTTATTGTCACGGGTGCCAAACACTTAGAAATTTTTTTCTCGCTTATGTGGTTGCACACCACGTGCCAACACTAAGTCACCTTGACTTCAGCCTACTTGAAGAGAAGGGACGTTGATGCTTCAAGGAGGCTCACGTCCCAGCCTAAGTAAGCCCACACACTGCAGGTCAGATTGACTATAGCAGCTCCCAGCTCTGCTGGTCACACACCCACACTTTGCACAAACACACTACACACAGATTACTTTTCAAAAGGGCTCCAACCCACTTTATTCCTTTACACTTAGGGAATACAACTCACAACTCTCTTCCCAAAGTTGAGGGTGGCTGCCTCTTAAATAGGCCAGCATCAATAACTAACATGTTATGGTCATGCCCCACTCATTAGAGTTACCAAACTGGTCTTGGCTTGAGTCAGACCTTTTATCGAACACCTGGCAGGCATGGCGCCAACCCTGTGGTTGGCCATGCAACTGCCCCAACTAGTGGCCCATGTGTTTGCCCTTGATGTCTTCCACATGGCCTTTGGCTTTTGGCGTCGTGGTCTGGAGATGCTAGCTCCCCTTGGTGGTTGCTCCCTGAGCAATGCCCACTACTGCCGAGCCTGTGCCACTTGCTGCACGTCTGAGGCTTGTTGTGCTTGCCTCGGCGCCATACAGCCCCATCTTGCACGCCCTTATTGCGTGCGCTACACGACTTGGTCAACCGATGGTGTCATGGGCACTCCTTGCCCCACACATCATGCATGCCCACGCACACGTCCGTCCTGCCATGCCCGTGCACTTCATGGCCACATCTGCCATGCTCGCCATGCCTCGGTCACACATGCCACGTTTGCCATGCCTGAGTCGTGCACACCACGCACACGCGTCACGCCTCGCCTGCCTTGCACATCCCCATGTGTGCGCCAACGTCCTACACGCCCGCCTGATGCGGGGCTTGTCCTGAGGGCCATGTGCTACTTGTTTGGGTGCAGGGTTGTTTGGGTGCTTGGCTGTCTGGGCGCTTGCATGGTCATGCTATGGGCGCCTGGGTCATGTTGAGGCCTGTCTGGCTAGCCATGCTGCATGCCAGGCCGCTTGGGCCTGCTGTCCATGTGTGGCCTAGGTGGTCTGGTACTGCTGGCTGGCTGGCTGTGTTGCATGCCAAGCCTCTTGGGCCTGCTGCCCATGCACGGCCTGGGTGTCTTTGTTCTGCTGGCTGGCTCTGCTTCATGCCAGGCCACCTGGGCCTGTCGTCAATGCATGGCTTGGGTTGCTTGGGCCACTGCCCACACTCAACCCCAATGTCTTGAGGTGTTGCTCCACTCAGCACCAAGGCTGCCTGGGCCTCCTGCCCATGCACTGCCTAGGCTGTCTAGGTCCTTGACACCTATCCAGCCTGTGTTGGCTACATTCACTCTGCTGCCCCTTTGTCAAGGCCTAGGGCTATGGGTGCTGGCCTGTAGTCATGTCATGGCCAGCACTCCATGCCTAGGTGCTAACAGACCACCCCCACTTGAAGAACCCGACGCCCTTGTCGGCTGCTTTTCCAAGTACCTTTGTATCTGTGTCTCGAACTACCACAAGGTAGTGTCTTTCTCCCAACTCGCCTCTGACTCCGGTTGATCTTTCCATGTCACCACATAGTAAATCCTCTGGTTCTTTTTGCTCTGCCCCAACGTCTTGTGATCAATTATTGCTTCAACTTACTTGTCAAATTGTTTGCAAATTGTCGGGGGAGCTCGCTTGTTGGCGCTAGCTTGTTGGCCTGCCTTGTAGTGTCAACAAGATCTGGGTGGTACTTCTTCAAAAAGCTCACATGAAAGGTGGGGTGTATCTTCAGCCTTTCAGGTAGCTTGAGCTGGTATGCCACTTTCCCAACTTGCTTGATGACCTCAAATGGTCCATCATATCGCGGTATCAACCCACGATGTGCAGTTTTGCTGCTGATTTTCTTCCAAATTTGGGGAGTAAGCTTGAGCAAAACTTGATCCCCTACCTCAAACTCCACGTGTCTTCAGTGTTTATGTGCATACTTCTTCATCCGCTTCGCTGCCTTTGCCAAGCTGTCTCTTGCCTCATCCAACATCTGTTGCCTAGAGAGAGCAAAATGATAGGCTGCTGGATAGGTTCCTTGTAACCTTTATCTAAGGACTTCATGAGGGGTCAAAGGCTGTTGGCCAGTAGCCAACTTAAATGGGCTCTTCCCAGTATAAGAGCTTTGATGAAGGTTGTAGCAGAACTGAGCCGTATCAAGCAATTCCACCCAATTGCCTTGACTGGCTGTCAAATAGTGCCGCAAATACTCCTCCAACAATGCCTTGATCCTCTCAGTCTGCCCCTCCATTTGTGGATGATTTGCGGTGGAGAACTTCAGTTCGGACCCCAGCAATCCAAACAAGGCCGTCCCCAGTGAAGCGTGTGTCAGGATCACTAATGATGTCCTCTGGTAAGCCCTAAAGCTTTACCGCATTTATGAAGAATAGGGCTGCAGTAGTCTCTGCAGTACACACATGCGGGGCTGGTATGAAGGTCGCATACTTAGAAAATCTGTCCACGATCACAAGTATTGACCGGAAGCTTTGAACCTTTGGTAGGTTCAATATGAAATCCATAGAGACACTCCTCCAAGGTTGGTCTGGTATGGGTAGTGGTTCCAACAACCCTGCTGCCTTCTTCTCAGTCTTGTCTTGTTGACAAACCAAGCAAGTCTTTATATAGGCTTCCACATCCTCCTCCATCTTTGGCTAAAAGTAACTCCTTGCAAGGGGGGCCAAAGTTCTCTCTTGACCTGGATGTCCAGCCCACAGAGAATCATAGTTTCCTTCAAAAGCTTCTTCTGAAGACCACCTGTGTTGGAACATAGAGTCTGCCCACTTTTGCATAGAGTAGCCCATCTTCCTCCAAAAAACGTTGGGTGATTCCTTCTTTTACTAGCTGCAGCAGCTTAGATCAAGTTTGGTCTTTGTCCATTTCTGCCTTGATGCGAGGCACAAAACCCGTCTCGATGGCTGTCAAGGCTGCCACTGTTTCTTCCACTTCCTACTTAGAGCATCATCAACCTGGTTCAACCTGCCTGGTTTGTACTCGATCTGAAGGTCGAACTCTGCAAAGAATTCTTGCCAACGGGCTTGCTTAGGAGAGAGCTTCTTTTGTGTCTTGAAGTAAGTGGTAGCCACATTGTCCGTCCACACCACAAACTTCGTACCTAGCAAGTAATGCCTCCACACTTGCAAGCAATGCACCACTACAGTCATCTCCTTTTCGTGCACCGAGTAGTGTTGTTCAACATTGTTAAGCTTTTTACTTTCAAAGGTCACTGGGTGTCCTTCTTGCACTAAGACACCACCAATCGCTCTATCTGAAGCATCAGTGTGCACTTTAAAGGGTAACCCAAAGTCGGGTAGCTTCAGCACAGGCTTCGTCGCAACAGCTTGTTTGATCTTCTCAAAAGCATCGTGGCAAGCTGCTGTCCACTGCCACGCCTTGTCCTTGTTCAAAAGGTTATTGAGTGATGATACCTTCTTTGAGTAGGCTTTGATGAACCGCCTGTAATAGTTAGCCAAACCAAGGAAAGAACATAGTTATGTGACTTTAGTAGGGGTTGGCCATTCCATGATGGCCTGGACTTTTCGTTCATCCATCCGCACAAGTCTCTTGCCAATGATATGCCCTAAGAATGTGATTTCTTGTTGGGCAAACTCACACTTTTCTAGCTTGACATATAACTCATGGTCTATAATTTTAGTCAGCACTTTGGTGAGGTGAGCCACATGCTCATCCAAGGTGCTACTATATACCACAATGTCATCTAAGTAGACTACAACAAAGCAGTCAATATAATCTGAAAATACATCATTCATTAAATTACAAAAGGTTGTCGGGGTGTTAGTGAGCCCAAACGGCATTACAAGAAACTCATAAGAACCATAATGAGTTACCATTGTAGTCTTGGCCTCGTCTCCTTTTGCAATCCACACTTGCCAATAGCCTGAGTGTAAGTCCAGCTTGGTGAAGAACTTCGCCTTTATCAATTGATCAAAGAGATCAACAAAAAGGGGAATCAGGTACTTGTTCTTCACGGTGACTTTGTTCAAGGCTTTGTAGTCTACGCACATGCACAGCGATCCATCTTGCTTGCACTGGACGGGTGCACCATAAGGTGCCTTGGAGGGCTGGATGAAGCTGGCATCCAGCAGCTCAGTGAGCTGTCTCCTTAGCTCTTCAAGTTCAACGGGGGCCATCCGATAAGGGGCCTGGGCTGGTGGCCTGGCTCCTGGCAGCAGGTCAATGGCACGGTCTATGGTTCACCTGGGTGGGAGTCTCTTAGGCAGTTCTACATGCATCACATCGCTGAATTCAGCAGGGATCACATTGCTGAACTGCTTCAAGAGTGTTGCAACCGGTTCTTGCACTTCAACTGTCTTGCCAGTCTTGATCTCCAGAACAATGGTAAGATAAGTCTCTTCCCTTCCTTAGACCGTCTTTGACCTGCAGTGCAGATAACAACTCTGTACCTTCGTGGGCATCAGTCTTGTTCTTTGTCATGTCAAGGCCAAACACAAAACAAGGCTGCTGCCCATCCGCTATGAACATCCCTCTAAGATGTGGCAGCAACGCCACCTTATCACTGTTAAAGAATTCGTTTCCGAAGATAACATCAAAGTCAGCCAAAGGCACAACCATAAAGTTGGCCTTCCCTTTCTAAGTCCCAACTTGGAATACAACATCAATGGCCATCCCACGTATGGGTGTAGCTGCAGAATTCATTGCCTTAATCCAACTATTATATTGAGTTACCTGTAAATCCAGTGTGCAAACAGCCCGGTCCACAATGAAGTTGTGAGTTGCGCCGGTGTCCATCATGAACTACTCCTTGCTCCCATTGAGCACAACCTGCACATATAGTAGTCCCCCTCGTGGCAGTGACTTCTCTTGTTGAATGGCATTCAGTAGCTGCAACGAATTGACACGGGTAGGTTTGTTTGTGTCCTCCTTCTCTTCCACAACTAGGGTGTTGAGCTTCTCCTTCTTTGGGCAGTCACGAACTCGATGGGGTCCTCCACATAGAAAACAACTAGTATCATACTTGTTGCCTTTCCTGGATTTCTCGCCTGCTTTGGACTTGGATTTCTAGTTCTTCTTCCCATCAGATTTGTGACCATCCTTCAAGTGCTTTTTGTTGCTCTTACCTTTTGACTTGTCCTTGTTGCCATCATCACTGCTACTGGCAGCACTTGGCCTGTAGTTGATCAGCCCATCCGCCTCTGTCATGGCTGAAGGAAGGTCCTTCACGCCTTGCCTACGGAGCTCTGCCTGCGCCCATCCTTGCAAGCCGAACATGAAGTTAAACAACTTGTCCTCTTCGACATGTTTTTTATGTCTAGTATCAATGAAGAGAATTGCTTCACGTACTCTCATACTCTTCCAGTGTGTTTCAATTTCCATAATGTCTCACGTGCCATCCATGCAGTGTTGCATGGCAGGAATTGATCCTTCAACTCCTTCTTGAGTGCCTCCCACGTGAGTATAGTGGGTCTACTGTAGATGCATCGTCGTCACAACATGTTCTCCACCATAGCTTTGCATCACCAATGAGATACATGTTGGTCAACGTCACCTTCTCCTCATTCGGGGTATGAACAACCTTGGAATACTATTCCATACCCCAAAGGAAATTTTCTAGCTCCTTAGCAACTCGAGCTCCAACAAATGTCTTGGGCTCCGGTACCTTTGCTTTGTGTGAGGGCTCTGCTCGTGTAGGAGAGATTTGCACCGCCATCTTGACTACAGCAAGGTTGTCCTCCATGGCTTGTAAGTTGGTCTTGAAGAGATCAGTCAAGGAGGCTAAATCAGATGTGAGATTGGCCACCTGAGTCTCCCAATTCACAACACGCTCTAGGACTGATTTCTCCACCATCTCTATCCACACAGCCACGTCGGAAACCAACTTGTTCAAGTCTGGGAAGGTTGCCACCAGCTGCTCCAACTTTACCACACAATCCTTCAAGACATCCGCTGCATTGCCACTAGCCATTGTCGCACCAACCAGTGCTCTGATACCAAATTGTCATGGGTGCCAAACACTTAGAAATTTTTTTCACTTCTGTGGTTGCACACCGCATGCCAACACTAAGTCACCTTGACTTAGTCTTCAGCCTACTTGAAGAGAAGAGACGTTGATACTTTAAGGAGGCTCCGTCCAAGCCTAAGTAAGCCCACACACTGTAGGTCAGATTGACTATAGCAGCTCCCAGCTCTGCTGGTCACACACCCACAATTTGCACAAACACATTTCACACAGATTGCTTTTCAAAAGGGCTCGAGCCCACTTTATTCCTTTA
>JAOXJP010232966.1:0-10387 GCA_025762735.1 Platanus orientalis | reverse complement strand
GCTTGTAATTTAACAGCAAATAAGGCCCTAAACAGAGCGGAATGGCGGAACAGGATTCGTGTAGCCGACCCCAAATAATTGGGATAAGGTTGTTTGTTTGTTGTTGTTGTTGTTGTTTAGGAACTATCAAGAGCCTCTCCAGAAATGGGGATAAGGCTGCATACATCTTGCCCTCCCCAAACCCTGCATTAACGGGAGCCTTGTGCACTGGGTCACCCTTTTTTAGGAACTATCATGAGGAAGAATAAAATAAAGCAATAGGGATAACAACTAGCCATGAATATGTAATAAAGAGGAAGATTGAAAGGTTAACATAATTGTTATATTTCAATAAAAACTATAGCCATAATTTTATTAAACAAATCAACAATTATTATAGCAGTCATGTAGTAGAATGGTATAGAATTAACGAAAAACCCTAAACCTTGGCACATCGGTAAGGTTGCTCCATTGTGACTTAGGCATCATGGATTTGAGTCACAGAAACAGCCTCTCTGCTTACAGGGGTAAGGCTGTGTACATCTGACCCTCCCCAGACCCCACAGTCGCGGAAGCCTCGTGCACTGGGAGTCTGGGACTGCCCTTTTAACTATAGAATTAATTGTATAATTTTATGATTAATAATATAAGATCCAATTTAGAGTTGAAGATGATATAAATTCAACAGATTAAATAAATAAATAAAAGGATGAATCCAATGGAGTCAACACCACTGGAACTCTAGGGCTCTGTTTGATTGCATGGAAAGTTGAAAATTTTGTGGAAAAGTAAATCAACTTTCTTCATATTTGATTGTGTGGAAAGTTATAGAGAGGGAAAATGAGTTTTCCTAACTATCCTCCAACTCTTCAAAACATGAAGCTCGCATTTTCCGTCAAAAAAGGTCAGATTTTTGCATTTCCTTTTGAAAAAACTTAACCTCCCCTCAACTTTCCATTGGCAATCAAGCACCTTTTTGAAAGCTGAGGGAAATCATTTTTCACTTCACTTCACTTCTCCAAGTTCCCATGCAATCAAACAGAGCCTAGGGGTCAGCACCTAGAGGCTTTTCAACACATCAACGCTTGCAAGAAAAGAGAAAATTTGGAGTTTACTCCATTAAGCCATTAAGCCCTGCAGTGGCGGGAACCTCGTGCACTGAGACTGCCTTTTTTTCCATCTCCTCCGTTTTAATAAACTAAGCCCTATTTTTAATCCAAAAATAAAAATAAAAATAAAAATAAAAACCTTAACTACCAAAAAAACTACCTAAGAAACTCCTAATTAAGATAAAACTCTAAAATAGATAATTAACCTCACAAATCAATACCCTACCAATAATTAAGATTGGCAGTTTACCTACGACCTATCTTGGTTTACCTTTATGAGCTTTATCCAGTCTGGTGTGAGTGACCGTGTCCGTGTAAGAGCCGAAGGTTGATAGGATTAGACGTTAGATAAACTCTTGGAAAGCCCCTTTGTTATCCAAAGGGGGTAAGTTGGTCCTTATTAAAAGCTCCATTGTCAGTATTCCAAATTACTTTCTTTCTTTGTTCACCATTCCTACCCCTACTGCCAATTTGATTGAGAATTGTTTTCGCAATTTCGTAGAAAATGATGTGTTAGGTGGGAGGAAATATCATTTGGTTGATTAAAAGTCGATTTGCCATTCTGTTCAAGAAGGGGGTTGGAGATTAGAAGTTTCAGATGTCATAATAAGGTTTTGTTAGGTAAATGGTCATAGAGGTGGGGTAGTTTGTTGGCTAATTTAGCTTGAATGTAACAATAGGGTTTTTGAAGGGTGCAAGGAACCAGCTTATAACGTTTTCTGTAGGGCAAAGGACTTGACTTGTTTTTTAGGTCAAAATTGTAAACATATGGGGGACTCCTCGATGGAGAATACTAAAAGGGATTGGGGATTATTGTTCTCTTGTAAATAGTCTCTTTGCTTGTTGTTTTTGTGCTTTGTGGTCTTTGGGGATTTCTCAATGAAATTTTGTTTATCAAAAATAAATAAATAAATGTTCAGGATGGAGAGGGATAGTTTGTGGAGGAAAGTGATTATGGCTAGATATGGCTTCATTTTGGAGTGGAAGCTTAAAGACCCTCGGAAGGGTTATGGTACAAGCTTATGTAAGTCTATCCTTATGTATAAGAGGGAAATTTGGAAAGTTATCAAGGTTTAAGCCGGATCAGGGATGGCCATTCGTTTCTGGGAGGATTTGTAGTGTGGGGATACCCCACTTAAGGTGAAGTTTAATGGTGTCTATAATCTAGTTGTGAATAAATCTAAGTCAGTGGCCGGATAATTTCAAGTTTGGGAAGGGGGTGGGTGGATCCCAAGATTAAAGAGGAATCTTAATGATTGGGAGTTTGTGGAGATGGTTAGATTACTGGGGTGTTTGAATGGTGTCTAACCGGTTCAGGGGGAGAGTGTTTCTTGAGGGTGGAGTCTAAATAGTAAAGGAGTGTATAACATGAAATCATTTTATTATGGTCTCACCAACTCTTGGCATGTGTTCTTTTCCCCATAAGAGCATTTAGAGGCCCCTTGTTCCTTCAAAGGTTAATTTTTAGATAAGATTTCTAACCCAAATTAACTTAAAAGCAGAGGTTGGAATTTAGCTAATAGATGCGTCATGTGCATGTGTGAGGAAGAAACTGTGGATCATCTTATTCTTTTTTTTTATGAATGATGGATCATCTTATTCTTATTATCCATCATCCAGTAGTTTACTAGATTTGGTACTTTTTTCTCCTTAAGCTCAATGTTTTGTGAGTGTTCCTTCCTCTTTTAGGAGCCTTGTCTCAGGGTGATGGCTTAGGGACTAGAAGGGTACACCTAGATCATTTGTTGGGGTATTTGGAAGGAGAGGAATAGAAGAATCTTTGTGGGCATCTTCACCTCTCCTGATGATTTGGCCAACTCGGTGGTTAGGTTGCTCTTTGAGTAGTGTTCTGCTTCCAAGGATTTTGATTTAGAGAGTTGGGACCTGTTTTAGATTTCCTCTGTTTAGTTAGGCTCCCGTTTGGCTGTTTTGTTTTGTTTGTTGGGGCCATTTCTTTTCTCTATTGATTCTTTTGTTGTTTGCACCTCCTCGGTGCTCTTTGCCTATGTTTTGCTTTTCCCCTTCTTTGTCTTCTCCTCTTTTGAAATTTAATGAAATTATCTTTAAAAAAAAAATCAATATCCTACCAATATTTTGGCCATAACTGCGTAGATCACATTAGATATGCAAGATACTAAACTTATTGGAAATGTCATTGAATAACCTTTCAAATGATACTAAAATCAGGTCAAACAAAGAATTTTTTTACCTCAAAAAAAAAGCGTAAAGAAAGTGATGGAAATTGAACTTCACTTTCCTAATAACAATACCATCATAAGTAGGACTCCTAAACCAATTAAATAGAAACAAATAAAATCAGACAATAAAGACCAAACTTTTAGAAGACGTGATAATCAAAGAAATGTGGACTCATGGGTTTGTTGGGGATCCTTTGTTATTCTTTGTTGTACCTTTTGTGCCTTCAAAAGATATTTCTTATCTCTCTCAAAAAATAGAATAACATTGAGAAAATAAGTCCCAACAGAGTTACTAACTGCCACTCTTCACCTAATTCCCCCACAAATTCAACTTTTATCATGAGCCCCAACTCTATATCTATCGCTACAAAAGCTAATGAATTCCCTACCAATATATTATTAATTGTACTTCAGTTGTTGGAACAGTGACTATGATGTCCAATCTACAGGATCCCGTCTCAAAGAAAATGACTAATGGTTCCTGTATTCAACTCACTCACCAGTCACCATCGAAAATTATAAGACTCAGGTAACTAGTGATCTAAATCAAAGTCGGCCTAGTTATCATCAAAAACAGAATAAGAAACTTAAATGTGTTATTTACAATATTACTAAAGCAATGGTCGCATAAATTTCCGGAAAATTAACCTAAACAATGCATCCAATGAGATTCTTCAGGAATTTAATCATGGTTTCGTGGATTGTTGGTTGAAATTGATCTCGTACAAGCTATAACTCACGTATGACATACACATACCAAATAATTGGGGGACGGAGAAGAAGAAAGAAAGATATCTTCCAGATATGTCTTAAATTTAGGGTTCTTAAAGAAAGATTCAGAAGAACTATTAAGGAAAAATACCATTCACAAACCCTAACAAAGCAATTCAAATTACCAAAATCAATAACAGAAATTACCGAAAACTATTCCAGAAAAAGCGCCAAAAATTTAAAATCAAGATATGAAATGGGAAGAGAGAGATTACCGTCTTCATCCGGGACTTGGACGTGGAGAAAGAGAAGCTTGAAGCCGGTGGTGTTGGAGCGGACGATCTTCTGAAGAGTCCACTCGAATGCGCTTCGGCTACTAATCGATGCATGAGGGTAACCTTTGATAGAAGACTCATTAACCCCTATCATTATCCGAGTCGGCTCCGATTCCACTATCCCTTCCATTGCTTTTCTTCAGCTCTCTTTCTTCTCTCTCTCGATCTTGATCTTTCTGAACTCTCCGAACCTCGCCAGCGCGGTTCCCAGTGACTAGAATTAAAAGTGGGCGCACGAGTTGGATTGTTCTGCTCACAGCCGCTAACATGCGCCTTGACAGTTACAGCTTTTCACCACTCCCCCAGTTGAAAGGCCGAAGGCGTGTCTTTTTCGTCTGAAATGACTAAACAGTCCCTCATTTATTTTTAAAGAAATTTTTTATTTGAAAAAAAAAAAATGGAAAAAGAAAATCTTTTGGCGTTTTACACTTTGCAGCCGTTGAATCGTGGGCAACCTTTGTTTAGCCCGTAATTCTCACCTGGTTTGACAGAAAAGATATCAAGCCATTGCCGACCAATGCGTGACAATGACATGATGCCTGACAGGTATCCCTGTAAAGGGTAATATAGTAAATTTATATTTAATAAATACATGTGTAATCATCAAAATACCCTTTGTCAGGTATTGTGCTGCACACGTGTTGCTATGGATTAACGTGGTAGAGATCACTCGAGCTCAATTCCCACCTGATGTCGATCCAACATGACGTGTCAGTTGGGCGGGTTTTGTAAACTGCCCTAAAGTAGTATAAGTGTGGGATGTCTCTAACTCTTAACTTAACAATAAGAAGTACTTGGCATTATGATAACACTTTAAAAGATTGGCTAAATAAGTGATTCCAAATGGAATAAAAACCAATAAATATATAAAATGGTTATATGAATGTATCTCTGTTTACCATTGGATTGTATAAAAGCATAAAAATGATATTATATTTAATAGTAAGTTTTAGAATATAGATTCACTATTGTCTACTGCATGACTTTGAGAACTTGACAAAAACTTAGACAATGAAGAAAAATGAGGATAACAAAAGGATGCTTTCAAATGAAGACTTCGTAAAAATTAACTTTAATGGTGTATTTTTTACAATGAAGCAAAAGACAAACATGAGAATTGTTGTACATGTTTCAAGGGAAAACTATCTCACAATGCAAAAAGAAACTAAAGAGTATAAGTTCACCACTTTTAGCTGAGAGTGAGATGGTTTTGCTTGGATTAAAAACAATTATCACCATGGGAGTCAAGAAACTCATTATGGAAGGAGGCTCAATGACTGTCATCGATGTCATGATTGATTCTTTGAAGGAGTGCCAAAATGATAATAAGAATTGTATCAAAAAATACAAAGAACTCTTTAAATACTTTGATATTAATTTTTTACGTCATACAATTAGAATATGAATAAAATAACACACCTAGTTGTCAAGGGTAGCTTTGAAAATAATAGTTTAAATCTAACACTACGTATGATATACAAAATACTTTAGATCAAGAAAATCCTTTACGTATGAACAATTCAATTTAATGCATTAGTATTTTTACCAAATAAATAAATAAAAGCATCTTAAAATTTTACCAAAAAAATATAGGTATCTAAGAAATATGTTGAACTAAATTAAAATAAACTCCTAAAAAGGGAATAAATAAACTAAGATAAACTCCCAGGAAATGAAGATAAGAAGTAAGTGTAATATGTTGGTGTTTTGCAAGAAAGACTCCAATTTAAACTAAATTAAGGATAAAATCCATAGTGGGTGTGCTCTCAAAGGAAGAAAATAATGGCAATAAATGCGTTGTGTCTGGGTGTTGGAGGCTCCAACCTAAACTAAACTAAGGACAATCCATGGTGGGTATGCTTCTGAAGGAGGGAGATAAAGGCAGCGAATGTGCTATGTTTGGATGTTCAAGAAGGCTCTTCTTCCCATGCATTGTGATGCTTTTTTAAAGGGGGCTGATTTTGTGCCCAGGGAGCACCTCCCCCCACATGTGAGGGGGCAACAGTACTCCCTGAACACAGAAAAAGTGCATGGGCCTACACCTCCTGTGAGAAGGAAACGGTGCTCCCCACATGTTTTTTATAAATGTTGTGGATAGTCATGGCTTTTGCACATGTGTTGGCCTTTTCGGTTGCCTTAATTACATGTTCCATGCAAAAATTCATTTAATTTTCTATACTCATTTCTTCTTTGCCATTTGTCCAGTATCATTTAATTGTCATTTAGTTAAACCTTTCTTGATTAATCCATGAAGTGTTCTTGGCAAGTGTTCCATGTTCTAAACTTGCAACCCCGTCATATGGTTTGGGGAAATGTCTTTTTTTAGTTGTTGTATCTACAAATATTTTTTCATATATAGTCATATCTTGGAGTTTTCTATCATGACACTTTAATAGTCTTCGTTGTGCCATGTATGACGGTTCTTGCCATTTAATAAGACCGTGATGATTTTATTGATAACACTAGGCAAATCCCAATCCATAAATAGAAAAACGGAATTGGACTAGGTGAAATTACCAAACCAGGTTTAACCAGAATAGGTTCCAAATCAAGTCTGTCTATTAATTGGTTCATGCATCCTGCATCATGTATTAACTCATTACACATGGGGTGTGATCTCTATATACATGGGGTGAAGGTTTTTTTTTTTTTTTTTTTTCTGTAAAGAGTTATAGTTCATTTCATTCAGCTAGAAGCTTCCTTAGAATCAAAGCCATCCAAAGAGATTATGAATGATACTACAGAAAGTTCTCCACTATTCCAATCTCATAAATTCATCTTTTAGCTGCAAATGTCACCAAGTTGTGAGCTGCCTTGTTGCTACTACCAAAAAAGTATACATGAACATTGTTTGATAGGCTAAGGGTCATTGCTTTGTTGTAACGGTAGTGACTTGGGTTGATATCCTCTGCAACGTGAATATTTACACTGGGACTGGAGCCACCATTCATGGGGCACCATGTAGCATCAGAAACTGACAAAAGCGTATGGGCTGTCAGTATCTGACACCACATGGCACCCCATAAATGGTGGCTCCAACCCCAGCCCATGAATGGCACCCCATGAATGGTGGCTTGGGCTGTCAACCTGAAAACACAGGTTCGAGTCCCAAGAACAACCACTTTGTACGAAAAACCATCCAGTCTCAACAACCTAAGGTCTAACTCCACTCCATTCCTGTAAAGGGTATAAGATATCGGGGCCCAAATCCAAGTCAGAATAGTAAACCCTCCCACATCCGGGTCTAAGCCTAATGAGAGAAGTAAGGCCTAGCCCATCGTTCTAGTGATATGGTCTTGCAAAAGGGTAAAGTCCAAACGGCCCACTAAAAAAAAAAAAAAAACGCCACACTATAAATATTGTAAAGAACACCAAAGCCTTAACCCTAGCGAGTTCTTTCTTTCTTTTGCCTCTCTGGCTCCGTCGCTCGCTCCCTTTCTTCTTCTTCTTCTTCATTTTATCTTTTGAGTCCTTTCTTCTTTAAATCTCTGATGTTTTCGAAGTTAATGGGTGAGGGCAAGGATGAATAGTGCTTATTCTGACACCTCTTGTATGAGAAGAGCTTCAATGCTTCTTCTTTGAGCACAGTTAGCAACTCTCTGAGCCCCTTTTATTTATTTTACATTTTTTTTATTTCTTTCTTATTTTGTTCCGTCTTCCTGGACGATGGAAAGGTGTAGCAGTTAAACTAGGCCGCCACATGATCCCAGCAGTCTAGAGAATCAACATGTGAGTTCGGTTGGGCTTAACTCTTTCATTTGTTCGTCTTCCTCGTCGAGACCCCTAAAAAAAAGGGTTTTTTTTTTTTTTTTTCATGGAATTTATGTATGCATACATACGTACTTTTTTTTTAAAAAAAAAATTATTTTATTTTACACTTTTGCTGGGATCCCGATCGGGCTGGAGTGGGCAGCACGATCGGTTTGCCCATGTAATCCTTGTGACCATGTTTGTGTGACAGCACACATAAGCTGACATGTTTCTTTTGAGTTTGGTGACTTTTGGGCCATTTTCTTAGAGTGCCCGTTTGATGTTTCGACACATTTAACCTTGTGCAGTATACAAGCGTGTCTGCACAGAGTACAAAGACTCATGAATGATCTGTGACCTTAAAATAGCAATAACTTGCATAATCAACATAGGGGATTAAAATTTCGGAATATTAGGAGAGTGGATTGTATAGGGGATTAAAATTTCGGAATGTTAGGAGAGTGGATTGTATCCGCTCCTTTAGCAAGCACTCCTCTCTGCCCCAAGTCAGGGGGCGGGCACATCAGCGCGGATAAGTGATTTTCACTTTTTGGGAGGGTGAATTTCAAGGAGCGTTTGTTAAAAGCAGCGGATGCAAGCGAATTTTAGCCATGACAGGGCTGGCACACATTTGTGCCTAAAAGTGAAAAAATCCCCCCAAAAGTGTATTTCACTTTTTCTGTGCTTATGTGTCAGCCCTGATGCCATTCCAACTTTAGTTGCTCTCTAAGTTGTCTTACCGAATCCAACCTGTCCCTCTTTCCTGATGTGTGATCTATAAAGTTTTATAAATCTACTCTTCCTTATCTGGGATCCGTTGATGAACGCTTCTCTTAGCAAACGCTCATCACTGCTCTTTTTTAGGGGTTAACACAACAGCATTGAAAAGTGATTTTCACTTGATTTTTTTGTGGGGGGCTCATATTCACTTTTTGGCATTGATGTGCTTGTTTCCTAACAACGAGCAGTCATTAGCATTCGTTAAGGTGAACATTTTTTATCCATTCACTCCCTGTCTTGTCCCATGTCTTTTGGCCGTTAGGGTTTGGTTTGCCTCTCCTCTCTTCAACTCTAGGGGATCGTGTATACATATAAATGGCCTGTTATCATTTATTTTCATTATTAACTAGGATATTTGGAAGGCCCAAAACTTGAAATTATTTGATAATCATTTGAGTTTACTAAGGCTTTTGTAGCTACAACAAGATGGTTTATGATGAACTCATTCAAATTTGTACCGATTAATCATTTCATTTTATAGAAAAACTTAAAGATGACTTCATTTCTAATTATAGTTGATAAATCAGTATAAATTTGAATGACTTCATTCCATAACCATCATCTTATAGTTACAAATGTTAGGTGCGGTATTGTTATTTCAGGATTCTATATACATGTGCACTATACTATAAACTATGAAATTTGTTTAAATAAAATAAATGAAATACTTTCTTGATTCAATTATGAAACTTCACTTAAGTAGATCAAGGCTAGTGTTAGACACTATATCTTGAAGATAGATTCATCCTTTGCACTGGTGTTAACGATTAAGACGGATGTTTATCTCTTAGGATACAATGTGATCTACACACACAGAGGTAGCATTATTATGTGTTGACGAATCAAACTGTGCAGTACTTTCTGTTCGAAACAAGTGTAAGGACACAATCTTTGATTTTGTACAGTCACCAATGACTAATAACTGCAATCACCTACACATCCGTACGGAACAGACATGTGTCAAGAGGTATCTCACATGTGTCTATTTGGAACAAGTGTTTTCAAAAGGTATATTTGTAAAACCTATTCGAATAGTCATAGCCCCACAATGGCAAAACTAATAAAACTTTTTCAAAAGGACATGTCTCTAGTCGATTTTGGAAGAATGCAAAAAGAAAATTATAAATAAAAATATTTTTTATTTATTTTTCTTATTGACCCAACTTAATCCGATCTGGCCTGGTTTGGTTCGACGCACGTGTGTGTGTGTGTTAAATATAGGCCCGGCCCATGTTGGCTAGGTCTTTCCCCATCCACAAAACAGCAGTGCCCCTTGGAACCCAAACTTACGTTCACCATTAGTGTATATGAACACACATAAATTTCTGATGGGATTATTCAAATTTCCCACTTTTATCAGTTTTACCACTAGGCACTTTTGGAGACAATTTTTCATTCACCCATTGATGGTTTTGAGTATCCAATCATATGGAGTTGTTCTCCTCATCGAGGTGAACATAAACCCATATGGACCCACCTTAAATGACATCTGGGTCCCACTTTTATTTTAGCTCAAACATAGCCA
>JAOXJP010232965.1:0-10387 GCA_025762735.1 Platanus orientalis | reverse complement strand
CAGCGTTTTTCCATAGCTTTTGCAGCGATTTTTTTCCTTGGAAAAAACTTTAAATTCAACAAAGGTAGGAAGTGTTGCTTTTGATATGGAGTCTTTGCAGCGATATTGAGTGTTGTTGCAATGATTAAAATCGCTGCAATTGTTCATTGGCAGTGATCTATCTAAAGAACTTGCAATGAAAATTAATCACTGGAAAAGATACTATTTGTAACGTTTTTATGAAATTGCTGCAATTGGTCAGAAGTGAAGGGTTTATGTCGTCGAACGTGCAACGAGCTCAACAACGTTGCAAAAAATCAATTGCAGCATTTTTTAAGAGTATTTGCAACGATTTTGAGCGCTGCAAAAGGCCAGATTTCTTGTAGTGAATACTGTAGGTTATTTTACTCTATACATATTATTGTAGGTTATGTTACATTATTGTAGAGTATATAAATACTTTTAACATTAACCCTAACCTAACAGATACAGATAATTAACCTAACTTAATAAATTTGTTTAATCAGATGTATTTGTATTCGACTAACTTAATGGATATGAATATGAACCTATATGTATCCAATTCGATTAGATATTTATTTTGTTTAAAAAATATTCGATTATAAATTAACCAAATACGAATATGCCAGTATTTGGATCATATCCGATTTATTTGCATCCCTAGTGTCAACACATACAATCATTCTCCCTTTGGTAATAGAAGATAGGTCATTTGTGTTATACATTAACGTGAATACGGATGTCATGCGGAAATCAATATGTTGGTTGAATCTTTTTGAATTATTTGTTCTCCACGTCAATCCATGGATAGGATTTCTTAGCTTGGGTGATTGTTGTAAGAAATATATGTAAGAACCTAAAATTCGTTTATATTACAATAAGAGCCTATACACCTACAAATTACACCATAACTAGGGATCATAAATGAGAAACATCTCTCAAAGGAGAGCATAAATCAAATCTGATTGCATTGTCCAACCACTAAGGAGGGGAGGAGAACAACATCAGAGAAGAGCTAGCTATCAACCTACGCTTGGCTAGGAGACGAACAGACCTGGACTCTCTTTTGGAAAACCTAAAAGAAACAAAATCAAATAAATTACAAAGTTTCTACAAAAAATAAGTAAATAAATTTCAATGATTTTTACAATCACTTAAAAAGCATTTAATGGACCATGGACAAGAATTCAAATCATCCTTTAAGAAGGATATGACTTCAATTGAGTCACCTTCAAGGATAATGTTTTTCATCCCTAAAACATGGGTTGTGATTAAATAAAGTCACGTCGCATGACATTTAACAATGAGAATTGATACGGACAAAAAGGAGACCTCCACTATTCCTATCTCTACTGATCACGCCATAACCGGCTCTCTTGTTCGAAGAAGAGGTGGCTTTGTTAAAATTGAATTTGATAGTGTCACCATGGGGAGGAATCCAGTTATTTGACTTTCGCATCTTGTTCCTACCTTGGTGCGGGGCTTTAACTGCAACAAAATCATT
Source organism: Platanus orientalis (assembly GCA_025762735.1). Lineage (NCBI taxonomy): Eukaryota > Viridiplantae > Streptophyta > Magnoliopsida > Proteales > Platanaceae > Platanus > Platanus orientalis. The sequence goes on along the minus strand of JAOXJP010232965.1, from coordinate 8,883 downwards.
TATGCTACTATAAAAAAGAGAGAACTTCAGAAATGTTGAAGGGAATTTGCTAAAATACCAAACCATTTTCAGCTTTCCAACTATTCCAATATATTGAAACAATAATAGATAACAAATGATGATTTATCCCAAAAAAAAAATGATGAATAACTTTTTGAGGGATACACAATTCGTTCACCCATTTTCACTAAAAGATGATTGGGATTCCAATTGTTCTTAAAGAAAGAGATGAGGCAAACCAAACCTTTGCAATATATATGGGAGCATTGGACAAGACAATGGAACATGGTTTCAGTTTCTTGCTTACATAAAGAATATAGAGGTACCGCATTGATTCTTCGTTTAATAAGATTAGCCTTAATCGGCATTGAGTCATTACAACATCATATGAAATGTTTTATATTGTTCAATAAAATTAGTCTTAATGTAGAAAGGGGATGAATGCTAGAAAAGGGCGAGTGTGAGGTTCACATCTATAATCTAAAAACCATAATTCAGGATAACATGTAACGTTTCTAAAAGCTCAGCTCTTTTAGACCTCGGTTTAATTAATAATTTTATAGTAAAATTATATATATTAACAATAATAAAGCATAAATAAACACATTAGGCTAATGGACCATTAGGATATTAGTTCTTTTTTTTTTTTTTTTGATGAACCGAGCTGAGCTGAGCTAAGCTTAAGCTTATCTTCACGAGCCCAAGCCGAGCCTGAGCTCGACAACTCAGGCTCGTCACGAGCTTGAACCAAGCCTTCATGTAACGAGCCCGAGTTGAGTTAGGCAAAGCTCGGCTCATTGACACCCCTAATCCAATTTGAAGCTAATTCAAATGCTAGAACAATATACAATGCTTCTTTTTTAATTCTCTTTTATCACATGAGCTCACCGACGGATAGTGAAATTCCTATGTATAGATCCTAGAGGGGGGGTGACTAAGATTATTTAAAAATTCATTTTAGATTGCCCCAAATTCACTTATTACTTAATTAATTAATTTTTTTCGGTATTTTAATTGTAATTGAATTGTGCACAAATATATGAATATGTTCAATTGTTCTACAAGAGAGACTAATTCAATATGTGTAATGCTTGATAATATAAATGAGAAATGAGAAAACCAAACTACAAGTAATCACACATGTACACATAATGTATAGTGGTTCGGCACAATGGCCTACATCGACTCTCAAAAGCTCTCTTCCAAGCTATGTAATTTTATTAAGATTAAAGATGTTACAATCTAGGATAAAATTAACAAAAACCTAATCTACTTGCCAAGCAAGCTACACCCAGTGTCTCCGGCGGGTGTGGTCAATAGTCTACTCTTACGGTGTCTCCAGTGGGTGTGGTTTATAGTCTACTTTTGCAGTGTTTTCAGCAGAAGAGCTAAAGGTACACACTTCTAGTGTCTCCAGCAGTAGTGTTAATTCTCCCAATGTCTCCGACAGGAGAGGTCTCAATAACTTTAATAAAAAGTTAAGGCAAGGGTTTACCTTTTTGTAGGTTGATGTTGCCTTTGCACACAAGTTGGGGTTGTTATTCCTTGAGCAAAATGTAACTATTGCTCTTCAATTGCTTCTTGGTTAGCTCTTCAAGCTAGAGAACCAATCTTGATGGATTGCTCCTCCTTGAGTACAATGTGACTATCAAGCCCACCTTTCTTCTCAAGGGTTTAGTTAACCCTTGGTGTCTTCCACTTAATGATTTGCCTTAGTAGAAACAAGGTGGAAAAAGGGAATAATCTTTTTGGGTATAGATTTACCTATTTAAGCTTAGAGAGATTCCCAATAGAATGGAGAATTGAATCTCTCACAAATTTTCCAAATAAAAAACAAGAGATCATGAGTTGTGATTTTTTGTATATGACTATTACCTTGCTCATTTGAGTTCATTTCCATATATATTGGATGAAAATGATTCATGTCCATTGGATTAGAATCTTCCCAAATGGTCAAAAGATTTAGTCATTGATTAGAAACTGTTTTTTAAAGATTAGACCATTATACAGTGTTTTCACAATTCTGGATCGATCTAAGTGCAAAAAACACTCAGAACCTGCAACTTGAGAGTTGCTGGTTCGATCGTGGATCAATCCAAATAAGTTTGGATCTATCCAAATAATTTGAATGGATTAAAATCCCCTATTTTGCCTTCTAAAACCTTAGCTAGAACTGCTACAAAAGACTTCAGATCACCCCTTCATGGTCCGAGAAGGTCTTAAAACCTTTAATATTCTTGCTTGGACCCTTGATTCACCTAGACTATCATACAATATTGATTTACCTTGAGATATCTTGGAGTTGTACGTGAATCTTTCGAGAATATTTGCCGACTCTCGGATTTTCCTCTTAAGGCTTTTTTGGCGATTGGTGATGATCTTTATGATGCTCAAACCCAAGAACCTCCTAGACTCTAACATGACTCAACTCATATTCTAGTTTATAAAATACATGTATTTTATAGTTCATGGAATTTGCAATACATTACATTTACAGATAGTAACTTCATAGAGTAGGATCCCTTAAGTTGACGGGAGTGACAGGTAAACAATATTGCATAAATGATTCGGAATGAAAATGCCGCTAGGAGAGCTCAGCCCTCTCTCCTAAGAAGCACCCATGAGAACATAGAGGCTTCCCCCCTTATACTCTAACCTCTGTTGGGTCAAGGGGACGGGCACATCAGCACAAGAAGTGATTTGACGCTAATGTGTATGCCCCCTTGACCCCTAGAGGAGGTTAGCATACAAGGGGGAAACGGATACAATCCTCCCTCCCTTGAGAAGGTACATGAATGCTAGGGGGATTGGAATAAGGTGCTTTTCTAGTAGCATACTTCAAAGTTGAGGGCAAAGATTTGATATGGCAAATTTTGCTTTAAGCATAAATTTTCTTTATAGCTTTTAATAGGGGTTTTGTTATTTAACATTGGGTTGTCTTTCTTCTTGCTACAAAAAGGTTCAACAAAATTTGCTACAATTGATCACTCGCCGAAAGTAAAAGTATTAAAATTGCAAATAATCAGCTGTAGCAAATTTTGCTGCAACTTTCTGTAGCATGAACAAAGATCACAAAAAGACAAAAAAACCATGTTAAAATGCAAAACAACTCACATTAAAATTAAAGACAGAATTATACTCATGGATTTTGTTCATGCTACAAAAAACTATAACACAATTTTTTATAATTTAATTTGGTCTATTTGTTGTTGTGACAAAACACTACGGTGGAACAAAATAGGAATTGGATTCAAGTATGTGATTCACATGAAACAAAATGAGAAAATAGTAAATGACAAAGAACAATAGCATAACACAATATTTAATGCGGTTCGAAAAGATTACCTACATCCACTGGCGAAAATCATTAAGAGCTTTCACTAAAACAGAGAACAAAGAAATTACAAAATGTACAACGATGAGTTTCAAAACTAGAGGTAAAACCATGCAAATTCTCTCCACAGAATCGTTCTTGCTTCTCTCACAAAGTCTTGACTTGTGCCACTATTCCATTGTGCACAAAACCCACAAACATTTCTTTATGGAGTCCCAAGAAATCCTACTTCTTAGAGTAGAGTCAAAACCTTAGAGTAGAGTCAAAACCTTAAAATAACCCCATTCCAAGAAAAAACGTTTCTTGACCTTGTGCGGGTTCAACAGGCCGGCAAAGTGCTGTGTGAATTCAAGGTACTTCCCAACATTTGTCATAGTAAAACCCGTTCCAGAATACATAATTTGAAAGGAATAATATCTGAGAATAATAGCTATCGGCTCTCCCATTATAAATAGTAGGCGTTGGAAGAGGAAAAGTGTGAGAAATGGTGGCCATGGCGAGAGTAATGCTAGCAGTTCTAATCACCGGCATGACAGTTGGGTTCCTATCACCAGTAACCGTGGCTCTAGACCCTACTCCCACCGTCATTGTTGTCGGAGGGGGCATGTCCGTTGAGTAGTTTACTGGACCCTGCTGCAGTGCTGCCATGTCCAACCTCAAAATAGACTCATAACTCTTTACTCTCTAACCTCTCTCTACCCAGATTGCACCCATGTTGCCCTACCCGGCCTTGATAGTGGATAATTTGATATTGCAAACCATACAATATTTCCTACTCTTCTCTCATCTGTATAACTTGTAGATCTCCTTTTTTATTTTTTGACCTTTCAGGGATATCGGCAGCAGATACCCATTTTGATGCAGGAATAAAGGATTTTTTTGATATTAGAAGCGACCAACAAGATCGGTGGTCACATTCACAAAACCAACTTTGCTGGGCTGTCAGTGGAGCTTGGAGCCAACTAGGTCGAAGGAGTTGGGGGTAGAGAAGTGAATCCCATATGGGAAATGGTGAACAAGCTTCAGCTCAAGACCTTCTACTCTGACTTCGATAACCTCACCTCCAACACCTACAAACAAGCGTATGTTTCATACGACTCATCTCAGCACTTAAATATACGTCATTAATTATTCATGCATGAATCATGATCCCCAGATATTCTTGTATTTAACTTGAATTTGTATTTGCAGCGGTGGAGTTTACCAGGAATTGGTAGCTGAGGCGGCTTTTAACGCAGCAGATGAACTCCCAAAATATTTCACTTTCTTTGTCTGCCCACAGACTGGATGACATCTCCATCTTGACGTCCCAATGCCTTAAAAACAAGTTATACACCTTTGCTTTGAAGCCTTCTTTCTCATATTATAGGTTCTAACCTTTTCATAGTGCAAATCACAATATAAGAATTATTGCCTGGACCCTCTCCTGCAAAAACAAGAGAAGCTATGTCTTGCATCGTTGAAAGGCTGACCCGTGGAATGGGTTAACCTTGGTCCAATAATGTGTTCGTTGGATTAGCTCTCTGTCAAACCCTATTTTCCCATATTACAAAAAGAATAAACATCAATTACCACAGATCTCCTCCATGTTCACCCGTGACTCCCTTCATCGATCTCCTCCTTCCTCGTCGGCCAGCACCATCACGTTCTAGTACATGGAGCCTTGCGAGGCAGGCACCCCCTCCATTTCTGAAATCATTCAATGATCCATTCTTGAAAAAAGGAAAAAAAAGAAGGAAACAGAACCTAAAATCTAAAGTGTTGGCCCCTCCGTCTCCTCCCTCTCCCGTGACAGCGATCGATTTCCAAAGGGTGTTATGAACCTAGTCAATATGCTAAAAGCCCTTAATACTGTTTAAACGTACGTGCCAATTAAGTTAGGCCCTTTAAACCATGGGGTGAAATCATGGGGGTGTCGCACTTGATATCAGACCTTAAACCATTGTCCATGGAGGCAACCCTGTGGCGGCTCTCACTATGGCCTCTCAACCAGCTGAAAGGTGACTCAAACTTGAGATGTTACCAATTGTTGTGAACATAACCAATATGCTAAAAGCCCTAGGATTGTTGTATCTCATCAAGCTAGGCCCTTTATTCAATAATAAAAAAACCCTTTAAACCATTGGGATATAATAAAGAGCCCCCACAACTTTTTGGCTACAAAGTAACATTGTCCTTTTCATCCACATATGTCCTCTCTTGACTTTACTCTTCGTTCCTCTAATTTGTTTCACCCAATTTCCCTTTTTGATTGTGCTCAAGAACCATGAAACTGCTACTAACTGAGGTGTGTACTGGCCTACCAAGCATGGTTCAAAAAATTGGTCAATAGGCCAGATCGGATCGAGATCGCCCTGACCCCAATCCCGAATCTAAGGGATCTTAGTGATGGATTGACCATATCAGATCGGGATTAGCCAATCCTTTCAAGGATTGCCTAATTTAGACATGGATCGAATCAGGAACAGCCTTGTTCAATCCTGATATATATTTTGATTTGTGCTACCACGTATACCAAAATGTAGGAGGTTGCATACGGTTGATCATGTGAATCCCTGAGGTTCTTTACATGTTCTAATGATAATCAAATTCATATGAAATCTATTCACTAGCAAGGAATTTAATGGATCATGTAGAGATATTTTGTAGAAATCAAAGATTGGGGAACATGATGGTTCCGTTCAAATAGGAAGGAGTAGATCAAGGAGTCGCCAGTGAATGTAAAGGAGGAGATCTGTGGTAAAACAAAAAGGCTATAGGTTAACTAAGATAAGCGAAACATGGGTTGGCTGTGTTAAGATCGTTTTACTTTTTTTGTCACAGAAGAAACAAGATGCAATAAAATCAACAAGCAAAACAAAGAAAGAAATCACGCATAACACAAGATTTACGTGGAAAACCCCATTATAGGGAAAAACCACAGAGCCGTAGATAAAACGTTCACTATCAGGAATAAAAGTTGTCTAAGACGATTTACAATTTTAGAACCTGTCACTTCGCACGCAACCCTAGAACGAAAACATATAAATACCCCAAAACCAAAATACATTTGCGGATACGGTTCAAATCCGGTCTAGTTCATAAAAAATGGGTCCATTTTTTTTTTTCTCGGGGACAATTTCATATTCGAGTTTCACTTTGGGTTGTATCCAGGTTAGATTTCAGGTTGAATTCTTAATGCTAACCCGACAAATCAAACTTCATATATTACAATCTCTCACTTGAAGTTTGATATCTGGTTGCATCTAATGTATTCGTAACACCATTTTTTTCTTAAGGTGATTCCTCTTTCTTACGGCTCAACTGCTCCGTCTTCACATATAAAGATTCTATACCTTTTGGCTAATTTGTCAGTAACAAATTTTGTATTCTTATATATATATTTTTCCCCTTTTAAATAAAGCTTAATTCGGATTTTAACTTAAACCCAGGTCTGTCAGCTCCTAACTTGGACCGGGTCATTTTAGCAATTTTCTCCTTTTTCTCTTTATGTTTTTTAGTTGAATTTTTTTTCAGGTTTTTATTACATTTTTGTTTATTTTTAATACTTGTTTGTCACTCACTTTGTTTGCACGGGTTCATTTGCTAGTATGATACACTAAAGCAAAGGGAAGTGATGTGGATTTCCTATCTCTCTCCCTCAACATGTGTTCTCTCCCTCCTAAAGTATCTCGATCTAATAAATAATTTTCAAATCAATCTCTATTTACTTCCTCTAAGTGGTCTATCACTCCCCTTCTAATGCCCTAAATTCTCTCTAATAAATTTCCAATTAATGCTAGAAATAGTCTGATAAATTGTTTTTAACCAAACTCTTTATCTCTCCTCCTACTCAGGATCCTCTCCTATTCACATGTTTTTTAGTGACCAAAATAAGCATACACCCCAAAAAAGTGAAAATCACCCTCCAAAAGTTATGATCCTCTCCTATGTGCAAGATTTCGTACAATTTGGGAGAAGTGCACGTGTACCCCCAAAGGTGAAAATCACAATCCAAAAAAACTGATTCACTTTTTTGGGGATACGTGTTCACCTCTCTTGGTTTCAAGAAATCTTGTACACATGAAAGGATTCTGACTACTCCAAAATGGTGATTTTCATTTTTTGGGGGTGCATGTGCGCCTATCTTAGTAGGTGCAAGATTTTGTGTTCCTCTCCTGATCTTCCTTTTTAGGATGTTATTCTATATACGAGTATCGTTGGGGCTTTGCAATACCTCACTATCACTCGCCCTGAAATTGCCTTTTCTGTATACTATGTTTGTCAATTCATGCATGCTCCTTTGGGGTTTCACTTTAGAGCCATCAAAAAATCATTTGCTGTGTCAAAGGTTTCATAGATTTTGGTCTGCTATTGACTCCCAACCGCTCACTTCACTAGTGTTCTTTGACACTAATTGGGCAGGTGATCATGCCTCCGACTGTCACTCAACCAATGGTTACTGTGTTTTCCTTGGACCTAATCTAATTGTAAGGAATGCTAAAATGTAGCAGAATGTTGTTCGTTCTTTGTTTTAATCCGAATATCGTGCATTGGCTTCTACAACTGCAGAACTTACTTATATTGGTTATGGTTTCTTCTTCATGAAATCGATGTTCTCCTTATTGCAATGCTTGTTGTGTGGTGTTATAATGTCTTTACCATTTCATTGGCTTCTAACTTCATATTTTATGCTAGAACAAAACACATTGAAATGGATTATCAGTTCATCCGGGAGAAGGTTCTTTACAAGGAGCTTGCTGTTGAGCACATCTCCTCCATTGATCAGATGTCATATTTAAAACGTTTCTCTTATTAACAGTTCTGTTCTATTTACACGACAAGCTAATGGCTAAATCCGGTCATTAGCTTGAGGGGGGATGTTAACATGTTTTTCAATATTTCTTGTTAGTTGATTTTCTTATGTTTGTTATTCTTTAATCTTCTCTTATGCCAAGAATAATGGGAATCTGTGGGTCTTGTTGGCTTGCAGAGTTCCGTCGACACCTATCGAGATGGCGATCGACTACTAAAACTACGACTACGATATGCGGAGCTACCACGCGTAACTAGCTTGCAGAACACAGAGCCCTTGCCCGCATTCTCAAAATTTGGGAAGGATAACTACTTTGTTGCAGATCCTAGAGGTTGCGAGAGCGTAGTTCACCATATAGCTAAGGGGTTCCTAACCACTAATAAGGCCGGAGTCATCATAGATCCTCGCCTCAAACTAAACAAGGTAAACTTCCCAATGAGGATGCTGCATCAATGTATTGTCTGTATGAGTCCGGGTTGTCACGGGCTGGGCGTTTTTTTTCCTCAAAATGGCTAGCCAACCACTAAAAGTACTACCTGCTGATCAGCCTTATGAACCCCAATTAGATCGCTCAGTACACACTCGACACATTCACGTGGCAGCGTGCTATGACTTGTAAGGCTTTCCCGGGGATGGTATCGTATGTACCACACCCCTGATGGGACCACTCAGGGGGCGGAATCAATTCACTTTTTAGAGGTTTTTGATTCCCCCTCCTGAGTGGTCACATCAAGAGTGTGGTGCACTTGATATG
>JAOXJP010232964.1:0-10387 GCA_025762735.1 Platanus orientalis | reverse complement strand
TTTTTGATAAATTTCATGATATTGGCCTTCACAACAGTAGCATTGACATCTCAATAAAAACATAATGGCATGTGGTGGAAGATCTTGGATTTTCCATAATATCTTGAAGATTCTCCTCATATGCGGGTCTAATGAGTTTGAAGAAGAAGCTTTGCACTTTTGGATATGAGTGTAAGCTAATTTGGTGCTAAACTTGCTAGAGGGGGTGAGGATCTAAATAAGCCTATTCTCTTCTTGTTGATTCGGGGAGTGAAGATGGATACTGAGGATGGTCTTTGCAACATTCAAGTGAAAGATTTGTCTGATAATCTTCCTAGGCCATTTCCATGAAACTGGGTCTAGAAACTCATATACCTTCATTTTTATAGCATTTGTATCATAATTTCCCGTTCTAAATAGAGGTAGAGATGGAATCTAAGGGTCTTCCCAAATCTCAACTTTTCTTCCATCCGCAATAATCCAGCATGCACCTTCCTTGAATAACTCTCAGTTTTTAAGATTGCTTTCCATATGCTTGATGCATATCTGGAACATTTTACATGCCAAAAGTTATTGTTTCTCAAGTATCTTGCCTTCAGATGTTGTGCCTGTTAGGACTTTGGATTTTGGAAGAATCCCCATCCAATGTTTGATGTTAGAGCTCTAGTAACTGCTTCCATCTCCCTTATCCCTAGACCACCATGCTCCTTTTTCCTAAAGCTCCAAGATTTCAAATAAATTTGATGTTTTCCTTCTTTCTTGATCCATCAAAAATTCCTTTGCAACTTGTTTAGTTCTTGGCACACATACTTTGGGAAGATTTAAGTTGACATTAAATAGCTAGGAATAGAAGCCAAAACCAATTTAATGAGGACAGTCTTTCCTACATGAGATAATGATTTTGTTTCCATCCTTTCAATTTAGTTTTGACTTTCTTGACAAGAAAGTCAAAAGATGCCTTCTTGGAGTGGCTTAAAAGCAAATTCTAGTTTATTTAATTATGTTACTTGTATTTATTTTTGCTTTGAGAATGTAACATTTTATTAAATTTTTATGTCTTCATTTGTTTGGTTATTAGTTTGTTGCTCAAGGAGATGTGTTAAATTGGGTCAAAACTTATCTTCATGATGTGTTTGAAAATTACAGTATTGTATCCTCTTGTGAGTTTATGAATAAAGTTTGAAGCAATTTTGGATATTTAGCAAGTTAGTATCCATTTTCAATCATTCTTGGCATTAAGAGTACACTTTTTCTTAAGTTGCATACCTCATCCCTCCATTTAGTTTTATCCTAACAAAGTGGTATTAGAGTCTTGTTAAACGAGAATCTTGGCTTCTAAGAACAACCCGTTGGATCCTAAACTTCCTTATTTAGTGGTACGAACTACATAGTCAATGAAATATTCAAATGAAAGTGCTATATGGATCTCAAGAATCATTTGATGTTGAGATTGGATTTGTAAATCCAAATGATAAAACAAGTATCATTAAGCAATAACTTAATGAGTTGAAAGAAAATTACAAATAGGGCAATAGGATGATATTTTTCATCTATTAAGTGGTGGATAAAGTTATGTTTAAAAGAGTCTCATTGGTGACATTGGAAAAAAAATGGAACACACTTTTTTCATTATATAAAGGAGATGAAAAGTGAATAAGGTAATATTACAAACTCCAAGAAGTGAGTTTGATATATTAAGAATGGACTAGCGGATGACCCCATTCTCACATGGGTACTTGACTCGTGGTGAAGGAAACATGGAGATGTACTTGACCCATGGAAGAGAGAAGCATGGAGATAGAGGAGTATTAACAAACAAAAAAAACAAGGAAAAAAGTTGGAGAGGGAAATGTAGAGGGAGAGAAAAATTAGGAGAGTGGGAGAAAAGCCACTTTTATAAATGTATGACTTGTATAAAAACTCCTACCCAAGTTGAAATTTAATTTAATTTAATTTTTTTTATACATGTCTTGTTTTGAAAAAAGTTTTATAAACCAACTAAAAGTACAAATATTGTGGGTAAGATTGAGATAACTTAGTAGAGAAGATATAGGAGAGGATAAACATGGAGGGAAAGAGGAAACATAGTATTATCCATGTGTCATTCTCTAAAAACTAAATAGTAAGCATAAAAAATTTGGAGAGTTGGAGAAGACCCACTATTTAAGTGTATAACTCTTGTATAAAAATCCTACCCAATTGAAATTATTATTATTATTTTTTGTATTCATGTCTTGTTTTGAAAAAAAAAAAAAGTTTTAGAAACCAACTTAAAAAAGAAATATTGTGGGTAAGATTGTGGATAAGATAACTTAGGAGAGAAGATGAGAAGAAATGGTGGGGGAAAATGTGGAGGGAGAGAGGAAACATGGTGTTGTCCATGTGTCATTCTCTAAAATTATAACAAAGTCCTAATAAAATTTGTATAGGATGTCCACATAAGAAACCCTTTGCTTTAGTATATATAGATTCCGAAATTGTTGAAGATTATTATAATTGGATAATTTCTCTTGCTAATTATTTGAGAGCGAATTCTGAAAAGCTAGGGATCAAAGGATTGATAAATAAAACCCTAAGTAGTTTGAAATGAAAATTTGAATATGTACGTTGTTATTGTAGTAGAAAACCCTAATGAATTATTTACATTATCGGTAAGAAGTTTATTATGTTACCTTCAATCCCATATCTATGTATGAAACATATAATTATCTCCTCTAGAGAATGTTTTCAAACTCAACTTTGTTTTTAAGAGAGGTTCCAAAGGGAGAAGAGGAAGATGTTTTTGCTGTGGAGAAAGAAGCATTGGAAGATGAAGTCAAGATGAAACTATGAAGGATGAAAATGAGTTTTGCCCCTATGAGGGTAAGAGGGAAAGGGAGATCTTCTCTATTACAAGATCAATGTCGTCATTAAGGAAAAAACATTTTTTTTTTCATATCATGAAATAATATAGAAAAAAAATTGGTGGAAGTAAACAAGAAGAAATCAAAAAATATCAAAGTAAAGAAGAAATACTCCTTTTTCTGGCTAGTAATGCACAAAATGTTTCTCTTGAAGAGAAAGTATCTTGATAGTCGTAATAAACACGTGACTGGAAATATAAATTTGGTTGTGAACCTATATGAATTAGTATAAAATGAAGTCAGAACATACAGAGATATATATCAAATGTTAGCTAATTTAGGGAATCCAAAAAAAATGGAAAGAAGAGAGGCGCTAACATACTCTTGTGTGCTAGATGAGATGAGTACAGGCTCTTTTTCTTCTTTTCCCTCTTTGTCCCTCTCTCTCTCTTATCTTTTTTCTTCTTCTTCCTCAACTCTCTTCTATTTTCTTTTCTCTCTTCTAGTCCTTTCTTTCTCTTTCTTTTATTTCCTTCTCTTTTTATTTTCTCTATCTTCTTCTCATTCTTTTTCCCTTGCTTTCTCTTGGTTTGGGATCTCTTAAGGCTTCAAGACACAAAACTATGTACGCCTTCACCTCAGGCACATGTGGGATCTTATATTTGAGATTTAAGTTTTGAGATAGTCATGTGTTGGATGTTTGGGATGTAGATGGTCAACAATTAACTGTCTTTACCATAGAGGCCGCAACCATTGTGTGAACACTCATGTGTATATGAGAAATTCTTTGCACTTAATTTATTTATTTTTATGTAGATTTCCTACTACAAATTGTCTAGTAAAATAATGGTTCTATTTCAATCATTAGATGTATAGATTCTAGTAAATACTTTTTTGCATGATCTTACACATGCAAACAATTGCATATACAACAATTTTGCTCCATACATTTTCTTGTGGATCATCCTAGCTTGAAATGATTTTGTTTAGGACATTTGGTTTGAGTTTCCTCAATTTAATGGTTAACACATATGCTTTTCTAAATGGTTGTGTTTAATTATATATAGTATTTTGATCTCCTTGTTCAGCTGTATTGAGCTCGTATTTTGATCAGCCTATGCTTATAGATTAAGATAAATGGGATATTGGTATGGCTTGATAGTCAGTTTTGATAATAGAGATTATAGGAAAGTAGTCTTAATTCTTAACCATTTGGTCCTGTTGAGAGGTCTAAGGGATAATTATGAGGATCTTGACTATTAAAATGACACTATTTGACATGCTACTTGTATTTGGGGTAGCTTGATTGAGAATTCAAGACTTTCCCTTCTCCAAACTAGATATGATTTTATTTGATGCAGTTCTACAGCTAGGATCTTCAAGATCCTCTGGGATGAAGACCTTAAAGTTACTTATGATATTTTCATGCTCTATGAGGAGCTAAGGATATAGCTAGGTTAAATACTAAGATATCTAAGGGACTAAGAATCCAAACAAGAGACATTTTAAATTATTTTATTGAAGCATAAGAAAAAAAGTTGAAGTAGACCATACTTTAGGTGTCTATAGGAAATCAAAGTATTCTTGGCGTGACCATCTATTCTCTCATTATTCACTAGGTTGACCTTGAGACAATTTAAGTGATAACTTTTACTTCAGCTAAATTGGCAGTTGTCTTAGTAAAGTCATCATCTTTTTCCTTCCAGTGTCAACATATAGCTACATTATGGTATGGTTTCCCATATTTATAGAAATTTCATTTCTTTATAAATTTATAAAATTTCATTTCTTAAACTAATAACTTGACTTTTTAAAATTTCGCTTCACCTCTATAAGCTCTTGTAACCTTCCTAAAGCATGCATGAGAAAGTAGTTCAAAAAGAGAGAACAATAAAAATAAATATTTTTTGAAGTAACTTCTTCACCAGACATTTTGGTGTGGTTTCTTCTCCCTTATATGGAGTTTGCAAATTATAAGATGTTAATGTATATTGTCAATTCTATAATTTGTAAAATACATGGAGTGGTAGATTAGGCATGGCATGAACACATTGGATATCTTAGTTATGTTTGTAATCATCGAGTGTCTTTGAGCTCCAAGTAAGAAGACAAGCACCAAGCACTTGAAGCCGATGATGAATCTGTGCCCAAGATTACCAAGGTTCGAAGACTTGAAGACCTATGCATGATAGGTCATTGAAACATAAGTGATGTACAAGAACATTCCAATCAAGATTAATATGTCACTAGTGATCTATAATACATGTCTAGCATGTCTATTGTGGATAATCCCTATCTTGGACCTACATGTCTTATTGAGATCACTTAGTCTACCTATATCCTCCCCATTGTCAATTCATATCAACAAATTCAAAAATAATAATAATAATTAAAAAATTAAAATGAAAAAAAAACAAAGGGAGGAATATGGTGAAGTAAAACCTCAAAAGAGATATGGAATTGAAGGGAATCCTAATAGAGTACTTCGAGGAAATCAAAGAGCTTGAGGAAGACAAGAGGAAGTCATTTTCCGCGCTAGCGCAAGAAAATGACAAATTTGAGGAGATGCTCTCTATGGGAAGAGACCATAGGGATATCAGAGGAGCTGGATCTAATTTCAATGTCAATCGCACTTTTTACTCTCAAAAGACTGAGAATGTCTTTATGAAAGCTAAGGGAAAGATTAATACATAAGCCTTCCATAAGAGAAAAGAGAAAGTGCGTTTTTAAAGACCATCACAAAGATCCTATGGGGTAGAAATGAAGGAAAGCAATTCACTCAAAGGTAAGACACCCTTACAACAAGGTGAGGTCTTTGTCAAAGTGGCATAGAAAATAGCCGTCAAGCTAATAAGGCTTTTTTCTTTAGAGAAGTTCAAGAAAATGCCTTTATTTCTAAAAATTCTAAAGGGCAAGTTAGAAGAAACCCCCAATCCTCTCATACTCTATCTTCTAGAAAGAAATATTTCCAATCCAATGACCCTAGAAGAACTCAATCATTCTCTTATGCTCAATCACTCATGAGAAAATAATCACAATCATACGGGCCTAGAGTCTAAAAAGGGGCACATAAAATGTGATTATAAAAAGAGGATGAATGACATCAAATCTCAAAAGCACCAAACTTCAAGAAAACTATTAATGGGCAAAATATCAACAAAAGGATCTATTTTCAAGTTGTTGAAAATAGAAACCTTTGAAAAAAGAAGAATCTAGCCCATCTACAAAATAAATAAAAAAATCTTAAGAAAAATATGGATTAGGAGGGATGAGCTAAAATACTTACTCATCCATATGGCTCTAAGAGTCAAGAGAATATCAAGGTGGTACTTGATAGTGAGTGCTCCAGATACATGACCAAGATACGTCATTGTTTGCCAATCTTGAGGAAACTCAAGGTTGGAGTGTCATATTTGGTGATAAAGACATTGTCAAGATCATTAGCAAGGGAACCGTAGAGGTCCTTAGTATCCCCACACTCACCAATATCCCATGTGTGCAATGCCTAAAGCATAATTTAATTAATCTAAATCTGTGATGAAGGCTATGGTGTGCATCTTGTGAAGGTCAAGTATGAGATTAAGACAACGGAAGTGATAAATTCCTTGTCAAAGGGTTAAAGCCAAGCAACAAGTGTTTTGTCATAGAACCCAACAAGTATGGGCTGGATGCTTGTCATGCGTCTTAAAAGGATAAGACTAGTCCTTAAGATAAAAGATTAGGTCATATCAACTCTAGAGACCTCTCTGGGTTAAGAAAGAAAGAAATAGTTAGATGCTTGCCTAGATTGACCCAAGTTGATAGTCTTATGTTCAAAGGTTGTCAAATGGGCAAACAAACTAGAGTCTCTCATAAGTAGACAAACCAAATAAAGACATCTATATCTTTAAAAACTTCTCCACATGGACTTGACTAGTCCAACAAGAATGGAGAGTCTAGTTGTCAATTCCATAATTTGTAAAATACATGGAGTGGTAAATTAGGAATGGCATGAGCGCATTACATATCTTAGTCATGTTTGTAATCATCGAGTGTTTTTGGGCTCCAAGTAGATTGACAAGCACCAAGCACTTGAAGCTAAGAATGGATCCGTTCCCAAGATTGCCAAGGTTCGAAGACTGTATATAGAGTCGGTTGAAGACTGCCTAGGCATTTTAGAAGAAAACCATACGTTTAACTCAAGAAAATGAAAACTTAAAAGAGTCAGAAAAAGAACTAAAAGAAAAGGTATATAATATGATAGACATAAGCTAAAAACATCAATAAATCCTTTGCATATCCTTATAAACCAACGCATGCCACCTACATAAGTCCCCAAGTGTGTGGGAGTAGGTTTAAGGCTTAATGGTAAAAAAATAGGGGAATCTGATTGATCTAGAGGGTGTCGGATCATTCGCTACTTACCAGATTGATTCGGTAAGGCTCAGGTGTCTCAAATTGAGACACCGGATCAATCCGGGGATGTTAGATCTATCCATTCGGATCAATCCAACATAGCCGGATTGATTCGTAATCACAAAATTTCAAAACAAAAAGATCTACGTCTGTGATTTTTTGACTATTGGGGTAAATGCCATATCAAGGGTGCACGACTGTACTCGTCCCCTATAAGTATAAGAGAGGCTCAAATGAGCTATAAAACATATACAAGATCACACCAAAACAAGAGAAGAAATCCTTGAGAGAAAACAAGGCATTTAATCCTCCTAACTATCAAGTTGGCCCTATTAATGAGCATCTATTGAAGATCAAAGAGTCTTTTAAGTGCTTCCCAAACACTCTACATTTGAAGAACAAGAAGAGTTAAGCAAGGTAAAGAGTTTTACTTCCAAGTAAACCCTTGTGAGAAGCTTCAAGAAGCAAAGAGACACTCTTAGAAACTTGGTGGCACACATTGGTAGACTAGCTCAACAAAGGAGCAACCACCTTCATGAGCAACAAACAATATGCAAGCCTTGTGAGGTAATACGTATTGATTTCAAATTTATTTATTTGAGACCTTAGCACCTGCCAGAGACACCGGGTGTAGACCACAGTACTACTGCCGAAGACACCAGTAGTGTAGACAATACCTGCTAGAGACACCGGGTATAAACTGCTCCTGTTGAAGACATCGGGAGTAGAGCTTATTTTTGCAAGTAGTATGTTTTAGAATTTTTACCTTGATTGTAATGTAACTCAATCTAAATAAAATTTAGTTGCTTCATAGTGAGCTTTAAGAGTGGATATAGACCCGAGTGCCGAACCACTATAAATATCGTGTTGTGTGTTTGCTTATGGTGTGAATTGTCTCTTCTCTCTATCCTTACATGGCATGTTAAACATCATACATATAATCTTTCATATATGCTACCACTTAGGAACTTAAATCAATTGAAAGAATTTAAAATTCTCATTGAATTGCATTTGTAATATTTGAACTATATCTTGGTGTGCATTAAATTTCAAGAATTACAATAATATCTAAGTTAGAATTTTAAGTGGGGGTTAATTAAAAGAATTTTTAGAAATCCTATTCACCCCCCTCTAGGATAAAACCAGATTTTCATAAGAAATAAATGTAAAAAGCATGTAAGGAAATAAAATAAACAAAGAACAAAAAACCTTTTCACTACCCCATGTTGCTCTTCCCCATGTTGTGAGACAACCAAGGAGATACTTTGGGAAAACAAACATAAGTACATGAACCACATTGAAATCCCAGAAAACAAAGTGCATGTACCCTATAAAGTGCCTTAATTTAACACCCCCTTAATGCACTTTATGCTTTCGTAAATATTTTAAAAACTTGATCTTCTATTGGATAATACTTAAATTCAATTTCACCTCTATCAACAGCTTCTCGGATGAAGTGATACTTTATTGGAATGTACTTGGTCTTATTGTGATAAACATGATTCTTTACCATTAAAATGGTTGACATTTTGTCACAATATAAAATAGTTTCTTGCTCTTGTTTTTCACCAATTTTTTCAGGAATTTTCCATAGTCATATTGCTTGACAAATTACAATCAATGCTAACACATATTCAACTTTAGTTAAAGATAAAAACAAAATTTTATTGTTTCTTTAAAGCCCATGAAAATATTCTAGATCCAAAAGAGAAATTGTAACCGGAAGTACTTTTAATATAATCAGTGGATCCTCCCTAATAGCTGTTTGTAAATCTTATAAGTCCTGAATTTGAAATAGAATTGTATAGAATTCTAAAATCTAGAGTTCCTTCGAAGTAGAATAACATTTGCCTTGCAGATACCAAATAAGTTTGATTTAGACAATGCATAAATCTCTATAACAGACATGCCATAGACATGATAACTACTCTTGTAGAAGATATATATAAAATATTTCCAACCAAGCTTCTATATAACTAAGGAGTCCTTCACCTTCTTAGATCTGTCATCTTTCATCAACTTCTCATTTACTACAAGAAGAGTGGTAACCAATTTGCATTGATCCATTAGCAAGAAAAACTAGGAGATTTCTTGCTAAACTTGTGTGGCCTGGTCACGATGAGTTTAGGTTTCTTGGTGGCCATCTAGCAAGTCATACCAAAATGTTTGGATAAACTGTGTGGGCTTGTTGGTTGTTGGTGGTCATTAGCAAGTCATTGCTTTTGTCTTGCTAAATGTGTGGCCTATCGGTTCTTGGTGGCTGTTAGAAAGTCATACTATTTTTTTCCTACAAAACATGTGGGCCTATCAATTATTGGTAACCATTAGCAAGTCACTACTTTTATCTTGTTAATTGTGCATGCCTGTTGATTGTTGGTGGCCATTAGCAAATTATATTTTTTTCCTGCTAATCATGTAGGCATGTCTATTGGTTGTTGGTAGGTTTCATGGTCATCACCTCCAGTTGTTGGGAGGTTTAAAGGGTGTCCCCTCCGGTTGTCAGCCAAAGCCTGAGCATTTTCTTTAAGTCATGTATATATCATCTCTGATTGTGCACTAAAGTGTGTATTATTAGGAGGTGATACATGTATAATTTCCAATTGTAGTGCATTTGTTAAGAATTAATTCATGTATCATCTCTTATTATTTGTTGTATCATATTCATTATTGGGAGATGATACATGTATAATTTCTGATTATGTACATTGGTTGGGAGATGGCGCATGAATCATTTTTAATTGTCATCTGTCAACACCATAATTTGGTTTGACAAGGACCTTATAATTTTTTGCCAAATTCTTGAATTCTTGGGCATGAAAAGATTGAAATAGCATATGGGACCCATTGGGGATCTCCCAACACTGTGAAAGTTAGTTCCACAAAATTGGCGAAAATACATAAACTAATAACTGGTTTTGTAGAAAATGCATTTTTCCTGAAAATCAATTATTGGGGGATGGTTAAGGCAATATCCAAACACCCCATAGCATGGAGGAATATGTTGGCATATTCTTTTCTATGGTTTTTCTAAAATAGCTTTAAACTATAATTCTAATTCCCTAAGAATATCCTCTTATTTACAATTATATCCCAAAGTACAAATAACAAAAAAATTAACCATTATAGACTTACCTCATCTATTTAAGGACAATATAAGCGAGGGATAAAGG
>JAOXJP010232963.1:0-10387 GCA_025762735.1 Platanus orientalis | reverse complement strand
ACCAAACTGTCAAGTGTGTAGGTTTTTGTGATTAATTTTTTCATGTAATGTGTTGAGATTATTAATAAAATTAATCTACTCTGTGAGGAACTTTCCATAGTGGATGTAAGCAAGTTTGCGAACTACTTTAAAAGAAGTGTCTTTTGATTTATGCGATTGTTCTTGAACATCTTTATTTTCACATTTATCTCTATATTCTTTAAAATCAGTAGGTACTTGTTTGTTGTAGTAGACTTAAATGTTGCATGATTGAAAATTCATTTGCTAATTAAATTAACAACTGAAATATCCTATTCATCCCCCCCTCCTCTAGGATAGTGGGATCGGTTTATGAACGCTTCCCTTAACAAACGCTCATCACTGCTCCTTGTCAGGGGCGGATATATCAGCATTTAAAAGTGATTTTTACTTTTTTGGGGGGGTGCATACTCACTTTTCAGCTCTGATGTGCCCGCCGCCTGACGAAGAGCAGTGGTTAGCATTCCGTAAGGTGAGCTTTTTTATCCATTCACTAGGATAGTGGGACTAGAACTTCACCTTTTTGTTGTTTCTCATGTTATCAAAAAAAATATGAAAAGGTTAAGGAATATGAATAGCTTTTGTTTATGTAAGAGAAACCAATAGATTCCTTACCAAAAAGAAAAGAGAGAGAGAGAGAGAGAGAGAGAAATGACTTAGATTAAAGCTATGCCATCAGCAGTCAAAAAGAAAAGCAAATTTTCAATATGAATATACTAAAATTTTGTCTAAATTGTTAAAGGAATGAGAACAACTTCAAACTTAGTAAGCTGACAAAGAACCTAAGGTAATAACTCAAATGAAAACTAATTAAGAGCTTTGAATGTACGGTAAATCTATTTCAGCAAAAGTAATTTGATCTATCAGTCATAAATATGAATATGAGTAAAATTTTGTATAAGAATGAGTAAATCAAAGAATCTCAAATAATGAAAACCAATTGAGAGATTGGTACAGACTTGAATGCTAAAAGATAAAAGACAATTAAAAAAAAAAAAAAACAATCAACTTTATCTTAAAAGCTAGTTATAACATTGCTGCCTAAAAAAATCTAAAGTTACAAATAATTATCCATTTGTAGGACCAACCTCTTAGAGGCTCACCTAGCATGGATAGATACATACCCAAGGTAATGGAAAACACATGGGAGTACGGGACTTCCTAGAATAATTAAAAGAATGGTCAAAATTTACTTCTTAATGTATCTCAATCACTTGCTCATTACCCTTTTTTCTTGCTTTTGGGTGAACCAAAAGGAATTGTGCAAAATAAAGTAACAAGTGGAAACAATAAGTATACGAAAGTTCAAACCCTTCATGCTGTCCAAGTATAACGGGGCAGAAAATTTTGGTGCATAGACTTGTTTCGACGTACCCGACATGTGGTAGTGTTGCTTCAAAGAGTGGCACCACTAATGTTGTGGAGGTGCTGTCGGTTTAAACGGGCAGCAGCCATCTTGTACCCAGTTTCTAGGATATGAACTCCCAAAGAATTACCAGCCCACGGGGATGTAAAAGAGCTACAGTGTTTGATTTACCTTCCTTACTCCACCTAGATAACATATTCTACGTTGTAAAAAGCCAAGACAGGTTTTCTATAAAATAGCATGTACTTAAAGACCTAAATAACTGATCTAGAGAAAATGCCCCGAATCTTATATACAATGTAAATACAATAATGAACGAAGCGCTCAGCAAAATGAAAATAAACCTGAAGCAAAAAATAGAGATTCTTGATCTCAAGATCTTATATGATCCTACAAAAAATTATCTATTCTAGTTTCCTAAAATCCTACAATAGGATCTTCCATTTTCTGCTGTGAACATGTAATTGAGACATTACCAAAGATGTTTAGTTACTATAAAAACATAAGGGAAATGGAAGGTGTAACTAGTATAATAGTCCTTGAAGTATGGCCAAAAAGAAACCTTAAAGCTAATTCTGTCAAACTTTTTGAAAATGAGAAATTTTCCTGGCTCCATTTGTTTGCTCGTAAAATTTTGTTTTTCAAACTTTTACTTTCCGCGTGTTTTCCAGTATTTGTTTAGACCACGTAACATTGGGAGTAAAATAGCTCCACATACTTTTTGGGCATTTGTTTGATACTTAATTTTACACTTGAAAATCATAAAATTACATATATTTATTGATTTTGCCAGTTAATAAGAAGATGTATTAATATACCTGCAATGAGTCTTTAACCATACAAACAATACTCTAATATATCAACATATACATATAATCCAGTTTCATCGAAATAGCCCTATATAATCATCAACATAAATGCACAATATGATAATGAACAAGAAATCATCATATAAATCCAACATTGTTTTAAACACTAAAATTGTAACCAAACCCATGCATATTAATAGATAAGGTCTAACACAATCCATAGTACCTATAATGTTAAAACAATCATAGCTCACTCTACTATATTAATTCAAGTAGATATCCTATGTTATTTATATACCCCCAAACCATGTTTTTCACATATGATGGTCTCAACCATCAAACGACATAATCGCGCATTTTTTGCCTTAAAGGATCTCACCATTAGCTCATTCACATTGAGTACATCAAATGCTTCAGCAAGTAGTTCTTCCTTGATACCCGCAATTATTTCATCATTAACACGTGCTTTCTTCGCATGCTTTCTACTACTTAATGAAGCAGTGGAGGTTCCCTGCTTTGTGTAGTGGTCTCATTCCCTTCAACTGCATCCTCCATGTCACCATCCAACTGAAAAGGTTGAGAGGTTCTTTCATGATTAGTGACAATGGGATTAAGATTCTCCAACTGAAAAGGTTGAGAGGTTCTTTCATGATCAGTGACAATGGGATTAGGATTCTCCAACTGAAAAGGTTGAGGCATTCTTTGATGATCAGTGACAGTGGCATTAGGATCTTCCTCATTCTCCAAGTCTTCCCTAGCTTTTGAAAAACTACCAGTTGGCTAGTCATTACCAACCACGAGTCCCATCTCATCATATAACTCAATGGATTTTCCTCGATAAGTCTTTGCTTCATGTGTTCATGTTTCAATTTACATGGTTTAAAATAATCTAAATAAAAGTTGAATATAAAAAAAATTATACATCAATTTAATTTAAGTTATACTTGTAGATATTCTTTCCAAACGTCATCACTTACAGTAACTTCTTTTGTCATTGTCCCAACCAAACCCTGACTTGTTTATTAAAGCTTTGATGATTAGATATTACTTCTTAATTGTCCGCAGTCGATTTTGTATATTATCAACTCTAATGTCTTTGAAAAATTTAGCAAGTAGCTCCTTAGATACAAAAAGATAAGCTTTGGGTTGATGGTCTTATCTATTTCATTACCCTTTGTAAGCTCCTCAGCTAAGAACTCAATTAGGGAACGATCCATAACATATTTCCATCTCATTTATTTTGGACCCTTACCATTTCCTGTGGACACATCATTTGTTGAATTTGCCATTCTTTATCTGTAACAATATAAAATCAAACGTATTTTTGTAAATCTAACCAAATACATGTAATTTTATCTATAGTTAATTTGTAAACATTTTAAAAACAATTCATTAAAAAAAAATGCATAACGAGTATCTAAGTCTACAAAAACAAAATACAAGAACCAAATATTGTTTTCAAGCTTTGCTATGACATAACTATGAGATAAAACCTTAATCCTCTCTTTCACGTCTAAAGTCCCTATACATCATGTCCCCTAGGTTATCCCTGAAACAAGCTCATCTATTACTTTCATTTCGTTGCTCCCTTTGTGTTTGCTGTGAATTCTGATTATGTCTAGAGGAAGAACCATATTCCATCCGTCTTAATGTTGTTTGGGTAATACTATCATATGGGTTGACACACGTAATATGGTTATAAATAATGCAACAAGTTGTCACAACTTTCACTTATTTCGGAAAAGAGAAATGATGAGTTAAATCCAAAATTGGGAACCATTTTTTCAAAACACCAATTGCATGCTTTATTGCATTCCGAAGTGAGGAGTGTCTAAGGTTAAATAACTCATTTGCATTCACAAGAATGCATTCAAAAAAATCATTAAGATGATAATGAATTCCTCTATGTGGTGCAAGAAACCCGGGACGATTCCTATATCCAGCTTTGACTAAGTAGTACTTTTCTATATGACATGGAAAAAAAACTCATTAGCTGATGTCATCTATACAATTAAATTGAAACTCAGTCCATTTTATATTTAGCTACCTAGTCGCACTAGAAATTTCTTCTCTATTTTAAGTAAATCTTCTAAAACCAAAGAATATGTTGCAGAACATTCCCAACAGGCTAGTATATAAGTGAATTTCAAAACGAAAGTGTAAGAAGCCATCACAATTTGAGTTGTTTTTAATTTTTTCCCATGAAATCTAGTTTGGTGCTCAATTGAAATAGTTAATGGTATATGTATTCCATCAATTGCACTAACACAATCCTACGCTGGGTAAATATTTCACGTTATAATGCATAATAGCTTATAAATCCATAAGATATTAACCAACATATGGATATTAGTGTATACTTTAAAGTATGAATAGAATCTGCTACCATTTTTAATTTCATCCGAGATATGCTCACCATCAGGTTGTTTGATAACAACAGAGTAAAGCTTGAAGCATGCTTGCAAAATTGAGTTCCAATATTTATTACGTTTCTTGGGATCAAGAGAAACGAAAAGAAATTACTCGATTTCTTATATTATGACCCAATGTTTGTACGAACATAATTGTTTGTTCTTCAACTAACATATGTATGGTATCTGTTAATCCTCCCATTTCTTAATAACTTACAAAATCCAATAAGGCTCTCTTGGTGCATCCTAATCTAATCAAGGCAATCCCTAGGCTGACCCTGAGTAATACGCCTAACAAAGCGTCTCCTCTCCACATCTTTGTTAATTTCCAAGGCACTATCTCTTCTCATGCCATGTATACATAGTATAATGACTCCAAATAAAATAGTAACGACCCCCAAACAATTGTCTTTACATTTGCAGAATTGTGGTGAAATGGCTTCCTCATCTTGGATTATAATCTAAAACAATACACAAAAAGGAATAAGTTTATCATATCATTTAATTAATAAAATACATCAACTACAACACTTTCAAATGTTGCTGAAGTAAAATACATCAACTTCAACACTTTCAATGTCACCATAGTTTTATACGGAGATAAGAAGGGAGGGAAACATGGAAGAAGAAGAGGTGAGAACTTAAAATGACAACAAAAAAAAACTCATTTTTAATTTGAAAAACAAGAAATCATGATCAATTTTTGGTCCAACTAAAGTTGGGTACAATATTAACATGAGCTAGAAGGTGAGTGGGGGTGGCAATTCATGTTGGCAAGTCAGGTTTGTGTCATGTCAAGAAAAGGGAATATGACTATATAGCCTAACCCAAACCCAACCCATTTATTAATCATGTCAAAGTGGGTTGACAATAGTTTTTAGAATTAGACTAGCCACCGAATTGGTAAGGTGGACAGTCCAGGTCCAACCAGGTTCGACTGTTGATTTACATGATTTAATTGCAGTTTGCTCAATAATAAGTAAAATGTAATAAATAAACAATTCAATGCATTAGAAGGCTTATGACCAAGTTTTTAACTTTTAGACATACCAAAAAATGTAATAAAATACCCAAAAAAAATAAAACAATTCATGGAAAGTGGGATTGGAATTTGGAAAGACACATTTCTAGTTTTGTTTCTTCTTAATTTGCTAAAACAAATAAAAACTGGTTGGTTTAATTAGAATCGGGTTCATAAAAACCACTCTGTTTTCACCTGTTTTCATCGATTTTAACCAGTTTTGATGGTTATATTATGTGTTTGGAAAATTATGGTTTTAAGATTTTATAGAACCATTTATGATGTCAGTTCAGGTTAAACTAGGTTGTATCGCCCGATTCTCAAAACTATGGGGTCGATTCCTTTTGACCCACTATGGGGTCGATTCCTTTTGACCCAAAACACATTTACAGTCAACCTTAACCCACTTATTTTGTGTTGGGTTCATGTCAAGTTTGCGGGCTATGTGCTAACTCGTCTTGGCAGGTCAAATTCGTGTCATGTCAAGTTAAGGGTATACGACTATATTGGTTAACCCGAACCAGGACCATTTATTAATCATGTCAAAGTAAATCGACCCACTTTGACCCAAAACACCTTTATAGTCAACCCTAACCCACTTATTTTGTGTTGGGTTCATGTCGGGTTCACAGGCCATGGCAAACATTGCCACCCCTAGAGATGAGTGCCATAACATTTATATATATATATATATATATTTATTTATTTATTTATTTATATCAAAACAAACCGAGCTCGTTAAGGCATGTTGAACCAATCAAATTCAAGTGAAGGCCTTAGCTTAGTGGCCATAACAATGTAAACCTTTTGAAAGATTACCAAAGTGCAGATTAATCCTTACGAAGAAGGTACTTCTATATCAATATTATTGACCAGATGCTTTCTAATTGTTGAAGTTGACATGATGTCATGGTTAACTAAACTTTAACAATCTGGAGAGATCACCAGGCCCTCCCTTGCTCGAGAACATCCCATCTCTCACTGACGACTCACGTTCACCAAATCCATAGTGGAATTGTATAACAGCCAACCTTACCTAAATAAATATCTTAGATCCCCTTCACTGAAGAGAGACTTTGCAGGCTATTATGGGAAATTATTCCAAAAGAATTTCTTAGTTGTAAACGACCTTGACAACAAATAATCTATTGAAACAATCTAAATGCAACACATGATTATCCAAGGTATTTTGTTGTGACTAATATTTTATATATTTATTTATTTTAATTTGATGGAATAGAAGAAAAGAGAAAGAAGGAAATGATAAACCCCTAAAAAATATAAATGTGTTGGGGTTGAAATGTAGCACCCTACAATGCTCATAAAGGGTAAAAAGGTAATTTGGCATATGTGAGAGTAAAACTTGTCCTTAAACATTTTTAGAAATACCATAGTGGTGTTTGGGGCCCAATAGAATGAATTAAAAATGAGAAAAACCAAAATAAGTCATAAACTTGTCAAGTCCTAAAGTTGTTACAAAGAGCATATTTGAGATAATTTCATAGGCAAACTTGTGTCAACCCTGAAATAATCTGAGGTAAACCATATGTCATTGAAAATCTCTAGGAGTCTATTTCCCAATGTAACAAATGGTGTGTAAATAAGATAGGATAACAAATTTAAAGTGACTTTAAAGTTAAGCCTGTACCAATCTTGAATGAATCAGCTAACAAATTATCATCATTAGAAAAGTCTTGAAGTCTAGTTTCCAACGAAATAAACAATAAGCAAATCGAAGTTGTATATTAAAATATATAAGCGCTTTAGTACATAGGTGCTAAGTTGGAAACAAAAATTTCTGAAAAATTAGGCATTAAGCCTAATCGATTGGGCCTCCTCTGATTGATCTGGCCTGGGGGAGGATCCCCTTTGAGATCTATGCCACATGTGAGTTGTTTCTTTTTGTTGGGAAACCCTATAGGACAACTATAAAACCTTATTTTACCCTATTTATGGTTTATGTGACCTAAGAAAATGAATCTTAGACTGGAAAGAGGAACTTTGGAAAGAACTTGGGAGAAGAGAGAAGATAATCTTCTTCACAACCTTGGTAAGTTGCTAAAACCTAAATCTAACCTAAATTATGAGCTAATTACAATTTCTCACCTTTGATTTTGGATTTTAACCATGAAATGTGTTGTTTACTTGTAGAAGAATGAAGATATTATAAAGGGAAAGGAGTTGTGGAAGAGAAATTTCTTCTTGGAAGAAAGGATTGAAAATTTTGTAAGTGCAATTTATACACTTTTCATTCTTAGGATCTTAGATTATTAGAAGATAAGCTTTGATTTGGTGGGTTTACATCTATTCTATATGAGTCTGATTATTTCCTTATGTGGGATTTTGGTTTTATGGATTATCTGAGTATATATATAGTTTATGAACACTTCTCCATTATTAGGTTCCTAGAAATGTGATCTTATTCTATGTTTGCAAAGATTTGTGGCTTAATCTCTATGAAAATTGGTTTTGTGAGTGGATACACATTTTATGCATACACTCCTCCATTTCTAGGTTCATAAAAGTGTTATTTCTTATTCTATGTTTGAAGATTTGTTATATTTATCTCCATGGAATTGATTTAGTGAATGGATGAGCATTTTATGCATCGTTTTCCTCTCTCTAGGATCTTGGATTTGTTGAGGATGAGTTTTGTTTTGTGGAATTCATATTCAACCCCTATGAAAATATTGATTTCCTTATATGGGTTCTAGTTTTCTTGATAAAAGCATGCATGGAGGGAATCTTCTACTCTATTTCTATGTGTTCTTAGAATACAGAGTTCATTATACGATGGTAGTGTCATATTTCCATGAGTTTGGTAATCTTTACTCTAGTTGGAAAGTTTATGGAGTTGGATTCACATGATTTTTATGAAGTAGAAGGTTCCTTGTGGTGCATCTTTGCTTATCCATCAATTCTCTTTAACACCCCTAGATGCTTCTTTCCTACCTATTTAATGGAATGTCATATGATTTGTTCGCCATGATTTGTATATCTTTAGCATGCCTATTAACTCTTTGCATTAGTCTATTGCTCTTTTTAATAGATTTCCTTTAATTTATGTTAAACCATAATAAATTGTTTAAATTCTATTGATTATCATGTTACTACGTTAGACTTTGCATCATGAGGTAGCTTTTGATGGCATGAGCATGTTTTACTCTAGTATTTTTACGAGGCATTTTACTTGGACTTCTACACAAGTTTTAAAGTACTTGAGCTATATGCTTTTAATTATTGATGGTATTTTATATGAAAAGGTTTTACATTCATGAACATCATATTTTTCCTTAGAATTGGGTCAAGCATATTCGTTTGCATATTGGTATTTGACCCCTTACATGTGATTTACCTTTCCATTTTTTGGATTTCTTATGAGATAGGACATATGAATATTTTGTGTATAACATGTTTATGTATTAACCACATTACTTTACATGATTATATATTTGATTCATCATTTTTTTGGACCCATGGATTTGTTTTAACACCCTTGTCTTGGGGAATTTTAGAAGACTACCCTGGTCTGGGGGAACCATATGGGATGAGCCCTTGTCCGAGAGAATTTTAGCCGTCTAGACCCTTACTCGGGGGAATTATAGCGAACACAGATATGCCCTAGGAAATTTTTGTGGGCTAACATTAGTCTACATGCTCCTTTTAGGTACCTAATCACTAGGTCACATCAATAGGTGAAAACGATCCTAGTGGTCTAATATATGTATGCTTAGTCATCAGGCTTTATGAGTGGTGCCATCAGGTACCTAATTACCAGGTCACATTAATAGGTGAAGACGGCCCTAGTTGTAACACCCCCAAACCTGAACTTAGATATGGGATCCGTAAGCACCCTAGATTCAAATCGTTACTTTACATTGATTCGAAAACCAATGTTCACAATCCAATAATCATAATTTAATAGCCAATATTCACATTCTAAATTTGATAACTTGTGAAAGCGTATTCAATTTCTTAGTTCGATAATTGTGGAAGCGTACATCAATATTTGATAAATGACAATAGCCCAATAAATGATAATTCGCAAGGGATAGTAATACTATAATCTCCAATGTAAATCAAAATAGTAAAGTCAATGGTCTACATCAATGAGGTGCCTTCTCACCCAAATCACAAACAAGGGAAATGAATAACCACTATACCAAATGTATGGACCCAAAATAAAAGGGTCTTAAAACATGTTCAAAACAAATATGAAGAATAAAAGGAAAAGCTGAGAATGTTGTAGCAAGTCTCTCAGATGGAGGGCTTTTAATAAATAGTCAATTTAAAAAAAAAAATGGCTAAGTTAGTCCCAACTTGTAAGACTATAGATAATATGAAGCAAAACATAAACTTGAGTAATAGCATGTCCAAAGGTCAATACATAACTAAACACAATTCAAAGTAATAAGCATAATCATGCTAGTACAATCTGAATAATAATCAGATATCGAACTACAGTCGAAGGTCCAAGGTAAAGTTTTAAGTTTGAATAAAAAAATTTGACATCATAATTCAGAGTTCAATGCTAAATACCGATTAAGAATATGTATCCAAATAAATAATTCAATATGAATATCAAAGCTCATAAGTTCAATGACATATGTTAGTTTCAAAAGATCTAATATTCAATGATTCAGAGTGTTCAAAGTTTAATGTTCAAAGGTCTGGAGTTCACATTGTTAGGTCTTATGTATTGTCAATGTCCATACACAAAACAATGTAAGTACATGTAGTGGTCATGTAGTAGGACTTTATG
>JAOXJP010232962.1:0-10387 GCA_025762735.1 Platanus orientalis | reverse complement strand
TCCGCCTGCCAGAACATCATAATTCATAAACTTAATCCAAATTGAAATACCAGGGCACCAAATTCACAATAATTACAGTTACATGTACTTCTTATTTGGTAAAAAATTATCTGTAAAATTTACAACAATGAAAATCAACACAGGAAAGATTACTGGAAAAAAAAAAAAAAAAAGAGAAGGGGAACCCACTTAGAAGCGGAGGCAGAGTATCAGACCAACCTTCCATGCTGCGAAAGCTCCTTCAACGACGGTACATGACCTTCTGGAAATCCAGCCGTAGATAAAAACTCCCGTAGATCATTGTAGAGGTCTACATTGCTCTTGGTCTTCTTTCTAACGCTGCAATAACAAAGAAATCGGATAAAACCCACAACAATAACTTGCAGAAAAATCAAACAAAACAATCAATCGACGAAAATAGAGATGAGAAGTACAAGTAGAAGCACCTGGGTTTCTTGGTCGAAGAAGCAGAGATCATTATAACGTCTTTGCGAGATGGGTATCGACGGGCTCCCCATCTGAGCCGTTGTAGTGGTTGTTCCTCTACCTCAAACGATGGACGACGAAAGGCGCAGAGCTTAAGGGAAGTGCAAGAGGAGATGAACCTTGAAAAGTCACAGAGAGCTGCCATTCTGAGATTTGCTGCATTGAGAAGTGAAAATTTTGGGTAAATTTGGGTTTGTGGGGGTTAAGTGGATGAGGCCACAGACAAAATGATGGCTGTAGGAGATTAGCTTATTTACATAGACTTAGAATTTTTTTTTATTTTTTATTTTTTATTTATGGTAATTTACATAGATGCTTTCCCTACCAAAGAACCAATAGAAAAGAAAAGGCTGATGTTATCTGAATGTACAACTTAGAAATCAGATACTGTTTCTGCGGGACATCATCTCCAGTCTCAATGGAGAGATACCACACTAGTCTGTCCAGTCTCAATGGACAGATACCACACCAGTCTCTCCAACTTAGAAATGCACATGTGCTTAACCCATACACCTTTGTTAGGCCATATGTCGCACACTGATTGGTAATGGCGAGATATCTGTTTATTTAGAGTGGGCTGGAGATGATTCAAACTGCGGTTTCACTAGTCAAGTCACTGGGTAAAGTGACCTAGTTGAACCGATGAATCTTTCACGTGTCATTTGGTTCACTTCTGTCCCACGTAACCCTCTCTTCAATCAATTAGTTTGGAAAAGGATCTGTTACACCCAAAATAGTAAATTCCTCTATATCCTCACACCACATGTTGATACGTGATGGTTTTTGAATTTAATATCTCTTTTAAATAGGGAGTAAATGTTCATTTGTGTTTTAACCATATAAACCCCATTTTTATGGGTGCCTATTTTTTTCCTTTTGAAAACTATTTTAATCCTATCATACATCTGTTGGTTGCACCAAAAATTCTAGGTTCTCCGTTTCCATTTTATGAATAGGGTAGTATGCAATCGAGTGGGTTTGACAGTGTCTTGATTAAGAGGACAAAGATATTAATCCTAAGAATATAATGAAAAAGAAACATCAAGATACACAAAAGTGATATGTAAGAACAATAATCTTAATTGCATTAATCGATATAGCGGTTACATGAATTCTAGTACAAGTACACATTCGATCAAAATGTAGAATACAAGATGAAAGCAATAGTAACATTATTATAGATATGCTACCACTACAACTATTTCTAAGATACGATATGATATGATTGATGATGATCATTTTCTTCTTCATCTAGTTCGCAATTTATAGAATTCCTTGGGCTATTCTCCGAATTCTTAGCTTCACAGCGTCTACCTCAATTTGGTGGCTACTTGAGATCATAGGACTAATGGTATACTCCTCATATCATGTCCCACCTTTTTCTTAATTGGTATTCTTACGTCGTCATTATAGACTGGATCTGAGAAGTGGGGTGAACACCTACTTTCTTCTTAATTGGTCTTCCCACATCTTCTCTACATGTTGGATTTGAGAAGTGGGGTAAACAAATGCCCCTTACACATGTTAGATTTGAATCGAAAACCAAACACGTGTTCTTAGCCTCCAATTCGAATGGTCATGATCACCTGAAGCACCATCTTCCTTCTTTATACCTAGTTGCATCTTACTCTGAGTAAGTTTGATAACGATGTTCTCTACCAATCCACTTAGGGTATGGTTTTCTAAAGACTAGCCTTGCAATTTTCTTTAAATCAAGGACATACATCTGCTCGAGGAGATCAACCAAATTAATCTCAAGGTGGAAGATTTTGTCCATAGGCAGGGTTGCCATATTGTTGCCTTGGGCCTTGGTAAGGTTGGTAGTGAGGGTTATTTTGGACTGGTGAAGCACCATATAGACCATATGTATTTGCATTTCCATGTGGCTTGAATTGAGCATACTAGTGATCCAGGTTTTAGGGCCTCTATATTCCTACCCTAGATAGGCATAATTATAATAGCCATTATTCACCAATCGAGGGCCTGTTGGGGGTTCCCAGTGAAGGGTGGCCCTTTTGGTCTTGTTGGAATCTGTTGATTCTCGTTTTGGCTTAACGTTGTCTAGTCTCGAGGTCCATTTAATTGTCCATCTTGGTTAGGCTAGTCCTACAGCACTACGGCAGGCAATTGTTCTGGGATGTTATCAACCCCTGCGCCTTTAGTGTAACCTATAGGCCTATCTTGCCCCCATGTCCTAAAGGAACATTTGGCATAGTTTGAGAGGAGTTGGACCCACCATTCAACCCCTTGGTTTAATATTCAAGCCCATAGTCTTGTCTTATGTCCTCAACCATTGGTTAAAGTGCACTAATTAAAACACTTGCTAGTCAACCTACCAAAGTTTCTAAGCTTCTATCTATTTTTTCTGCCAACTAGTCAAACCTTGCATTGATCCTCGGAAGAACATCATTTCGTACTTCTTCATGAATGGGAGCTTTGCTACTTTTAGGATTATCCGTATTCCTTACTTGAGTCATGTTCCCACTATGACTGTTAATCTGTTGGTCTTACAAAAATGTCTCAATTCCCCTCGGCTCTCAAGTAGGGTGGTATGCAATCGAGTGGGTTCGACATTGTCTCAATTAAGAGGACTTTGGTAACTCGACCAGAGGGTAAAGATAATCCCAAAAATAGAATGAAAAAGAGGCATGAAGATATACAAAAGTGGTTTGTAAGAACAATAATCTTACTTACATTAATCAATATAGTGGTTACATGAACTTTGGTACGGACACACGATGGATCAAATTGTAAAATACAAGAGAAAAACTATAGTAACACTACTATAGATACCCTATGGCTACAACTACTCGTAAGGTAAGATATGAGATGACTGATGATGATCATTTACTAATTTATCTAGTATGCAATTTTATAGAAGTCTCTAGGTCATTCTCCGAATTCTTAGCTTTATGGCCTTTCCCTCGATCTGGTGGTTACTTGCGATCATGGGACTAATGGTATGCCCCTAGCATCGTGTCCCACCTTCTTCTTAACCGGTGTTCTTGCGTCTTCTCTAAAGATTGAATTTGAGAAGTGGGGTGTTCCACCTTTTTCTTAACTAGAATTCCCATGTCTTCTTTACAAACTGGAGTTGAGAAGTGGTAAGGCTATCAATTGGGCCAACTCCAGACATGTCCGCCCCAAAAAATAATCTGGTTGGGCCAGCCTAATTTCAGGATGGGCTAAGTTTGGGCCCAACTTTTAGTCCTGAATTTTTTTTGGGAAGAGTTTGAGCAGGCTCAATTTCAACCCGAAGCCTAGCTTGACCCAACGTAGTTAGCAAATAATAATTTTATTTGATTTATATGCTATAATATTAAGTCTGAATATATATATATATATATATATATTCTTTAATCTTTTTGGATCCATATATTTTAACAAATTTACTATCATCAAATAGTTCAAGTATCGACTGTTCAAAAAAACTTATATAATATGCATTTAGGATAAATTACGAGCCTAAAATCAACCTAAAAATTAAGGGAAAAGTTTTATTTAGGTAGTTCTAACTTGGCCCGAAGCCCATTGTTTTTAAAACAGGATGGGTTTAGGCCCACCTTTTAGCCTCGAAGTTTCATTCAGGCCAAGTTCGGGCTCAGGTAAAACATTTCGGGCTGAGTTTGAGCAGACCTCGGCCCGGCTCAGCCCGGCCCGATTTACAACCCTAAGAAGTGGGGTAAACAACACCTCACCTTTTGTGCATGGGGACATGACGAGATAGGCAAATTGAGTGTAGCAGATCCTTACCTAATTAGTTTTATACATAAACTTATTAGTGTTGTAAATCAAGCTTGAATCTTGTTTGAAGCGCATGAAGTAGAGAAGCCCTCGATTGAACTCATTAGCCAAGTGAGCCTGAGCCAAGTTGCATTAAGCACTACTCATTAAAAGCTTGGCTTGATATATACATATTAATACGGATGCTCATGAACAACATTGAAACTATGAAATTGTGGGATCATGCTTTTGTGTTAGATAATGAAATGTGGGAGTGACTCATTGAGCATTAATAAAGATATGAAATTGGAGAGTCTAGCTTGGATTTATGCCTAGGAGATCAATGTCTAAAGTTATTTTCTTACTTCGGTGATTAATGGAAAGCATAGGGATAAGAAGAAGATCTTTACATGGTCTTTATTAACCTAGAAAAATCATATGATAGAATATCAAGAGAGATCATTTGGTGGGTTTTAGAAAAGAAACAGTGTCCTAAATAGATATATTGACCTAGTTAAAGATATGCATGATGGAACGATAACTAGTGTTAGGACAATCAAGAGAGAGAGACAAACGAATTTGCGATTATAGTAGGCTTATACTAAGGTTAACGTTGAGTTCATACTTTTTTTTGTCTTAGTTATGGATGAGTTGATTGGGTGTATATAGAAAGAGGTGCTATGGTGTATGTTGTTTGCTGATGATATTGTATTGATTGAAAAGACTAGAGAGGGGGTACATGCCAAGTTAGAACTATAGAAGGATGTTTTAAAATCAAATAGTTTTAAGATAAGCCAAACTAAGAGTAGAAATGAGGGACTACTTAAGATTAATAATCAAGAGATAACCTAGAATGACCATTTTCATTATCTTGGTTCCATCATGCCCAAGGAGGGAGATATTATAGATTATGTTGCTCATGGAATTAGAACATGATGGTTGAAGAAGAGAGGTGTTTTTGGAGTATTGTGTGATAAACGAATACCACTAAAATTGATTATAAGACAATTAGATGACCAACATATTTTATGGAGCAGAGAATTTCGGGCATCCAACAAACATCACATACATAGAATGAGTCTGACTGAAATGAGGATGACAAGATGAATGAGTGGCAAGACTAAAAAGGATTAAATTAAAAATGAAACCATTTGCGGGAGCTTAGGTGTAGCACAAGTAGGTGATAAAATGAAGGAAAGACGATTGAGATGATTTAGTCATATGCAACAAGCACTAATGAATTGCTAGTGAAGAGTGAGATGATGTAAGTTGAAGGCACTAGAAGGACAAAAAGAATGTCAAACTTGACTTGAGCTGGAGTAGCAAGGAGAGACATGACAACTCGTGATTTAACGACATATATGTCCCTAAATAGAGTGGAATGCCAAAACAAGATTTATATAACCGGCCTCAAATAGTTGGGATAAGGTTATTGCTACTACTTACTTAAAAAAAAGAAAAAGAAAAAACGTATAGGTTTTCTATGCAATTTGAATTTTGTTTACCTGGACTGCATGGGTTCATTGCTAGGTACACTTTATGTATGAGCTGTTGGGCTTGTTTCGACCAGCTATATCTCTAGCCTTTTAAGTTTAGGTTTGACTCATGGGCTATTAGGCTTAAAAGTTTGGGCTCGAAGTAGTAAGCTTGTGTTTGGTGAGCTGAGTAGCATCTGAGCTGAACTTGCCTCAATCTTAACAAGTCAGACTTAGCACCTTAGGTTTGTGATGAGCCAATCTTGAGTTTGAGCCTAATCCTAGTGTAACGAGCCAAAATTGAGTTGGGTAAAAATTGATTCAACCCGGCTCGCTGGCACCCCTGCATGTAGCCCTTTGCAGTGTGGCACAACAAAAATCATATTTTCAGCACCTGCATAGGGCTAATAAATGTTGCACGTATCACATGAAGAAAAAGAACATCCCAAGGGTGTTTAGTAAGTACACTTTAACAAACTTATTTACCAATTTCTTGTTTTGATTTTTTGTTGATAATAGTTGAGAGGAAAGAAGGTTAGTTGGATGGCTATATAATCTAATTAGAGTAATTTGGCTTTAGGAGATGCGTTAGATGCGACCCGTTGAATGGTGAGTATAACAGCTCCCTTCATTGCATGATGTGTAAGAATTTTAAAAATAAAATGAAAGTTCCTTGAGGGTGCCCTGCATTAGAGCATATGGTGATGGATCTTCAATTTAGTCTGGGTATGCTCGAGGTCAGCCTGGCCCAGCCCAAGCTAAGTATAGGCTAGGCCAGGGTTTCAGCGGGGCTATATTGGGCTTTGACGCGATACTGGGCCTGAAGTAGGATTCTGGTTTGGTTTGGCTAACCCCTTCTGTGCTGGAAGGCTCAGCCTAGCCAGCTTGAATACCTACACACACACACACACACTTATATATATATATACACACACAAGTAATGC
This sequence comes from Platanus orientalis, assembly GCA_025762735.1. Classification (NCBI taxonomy): domain Eukaryota; kingdom Viridiplantae; phylum Streptophyta; class Magnoliopsida; order Proteales; family Platanaceae; genus Platanus; species Platanus orientalis. Next base: position 3,759 of record JAOXJP010232962.1, on the reverse strand, counting down.
TATGTAAATTAGCCTCACCCTTGGATTGCCTGTTGACCTCACTGCTTTCATAATCAAGGAAACCTTAAATACGCCCTAAATTTGCTTAAAATGATTGCCTTGGTTCTTAACACAAAATAAATCAAGGGGTGGTCAAGAGATAATGGTTGTCTTTAGCATTTCTATAAGAGAGAGAGAGAGAGAGAGAGAGAGAGAGAGAGAGACGTTCTTCATTCACCATTTCTTCTACGTCACCGGGTTAAGCTCGGATTATATGGATCCGGATGAGTTCGGGCCCAACTTAGATTTGGACTAAGAGGTAGATTGGATTGGACTAGAAACAACCTCAGCCTGACCCAACTTATGCCCCCTACTTTTGGTATCAATCGAATTATCATGAACATATGATGCCCATGCACGAGGATTTAGATCTTAAGCAACAAATAAAGTCAGTACTTTGCTTATTAACAGAAAAGGTTAATGTTAAATAAATCTGACCAAATCAATGGTTTGATGGATTCAATCAAACACTTTTTCAATTTTGATTTGAAACAGATTGAGTCGGACTCACACCCCAAGTGAAAAAGACAAAATTGCCCCTACTTGATATCTTTTGTTCTTTCACTTGTGGTGTGCCTTCCTTAAAACAAGGTGTGCGCAATCACTACTCACCAAGCCATTCCGTTTTATTAATAATAAAGGGCTTGACAGGCTCGTGAGCCAAAGCCCAGTCCCAGCCCAAGTCTCTACTTCTCTAGCCAAGGCCCATCCCAAAGAAGGCCGAACCTTAAAACCAACTAGGCCTGACTAGCCCATTTGCAACCCATGGAATTAACTTCCGTGAATCATATAAATCAAACTAACAATAACGTATCTCACATGGCCGTGTTACCCTTATTAAGATTACTTTATTCCGAAGTCAAGTTTTAAGTAGCCTTTATGCAAAGCTTGCAATACGCTCTTTGTGTGAGAGATTACGGGTTCAATTCCGTCATATAACAAGAGATCGCAGTACACTTTGTTGCAATTACAGTTGAACCTCATAGCTTGCCTCGTCAGCGACCTGGCTCCCAGAGTGGGAACAATTAATAGGGACTCTATCTAGTTAACTGTTTATTTTGGGATACAATAAGAACTACGTCAGCTCAACTGAGTTCATCTCAAATAATGAAAATAGATCTCTCTCCATGCGCTCAGGATTTGGTATGACCCCTTATGAACGACCAAGGTCGGCCCTGCATCAGGGACAGACACATCAGCGCCGAACTTAGTCTTTCATTAAGGGGTCACACCAAATCCGAGGCGCTCTCCATGATGTATTTTTGTTTCATTACAATTGGTTAGAAGAAAGAATCAATTTAGTCAACATATCAGACAACAACCAAACCCAAAATTATGATGCTAAAGAAAATATGTTCCACAAACATAATTATTGATGAAAGGAATTAACTAAACCCAGTGGGTATTACGTCCCTTGTCAACCTAGCTATCCATTAATAAAGTTGTTTTAGCATCCATATATTATACGAAACCTTCTTAACCCAATATTGACAATTGAATGCATGTGCTTTTCCAAGGAGAGATGGCACAGTATGCCCTCGACCTCCCCAATGGAGAGCTCGAGGTTTCAAACCTCATGGACAGTAATTCCACAATGAATAGCATTGAACCAGTGGTGGTGCAGGGTCATTGATGCGGCAGCAAGCCTGAGTTGCCTTACATAAAATAACAATGTTAAAAACTAAATATAAGAATGATATTTTCCAGTGCTCTACCAAAATTGGGTGGGAGTTTTAGATATTTGTATATTATGGGTCGTGTGAATAAACAATAAATAAGTATCCCCATATATTTATCAAAACGAAACAATATTTTCTGTAATAAAAAAGTGTTTTGAGTCTCCATGAGCGTGTATAGGCTGACATATGGTATGTTGGGATTAAAAGTGCAAAGAAAAGTGCTCATGTGAAAAGGTAGGTATCCAAAAGGGACCAAATTCAAAAACACATCATGGGCCTATGACACATTTACGGGGATCACAATCAAGACAATCATTCTCCTTATCAAAATATCCTTTACAAGTAAGGGTGGGTATGGGCCGGACCATGGTAGGCCCGAGCCTTAACCCGGAAATGGAGGCCCAAAGCTGAGTGAGTTATCCAGAAACCCAAGTGATTGTGTCCTCTCACCACATGCTTTATGGAATAGAATGTTGGGCAGCCAACAACCAACATGTATATAAAATGAATGTGGCTGAAATGGGGATGTTGAGATGGATGAGTGGTAAGACTAGAAATGACAGCTTGTATATAAAGACCAACAACTGCACCAATGAAGAGAAGTGAGACAATTTAAGTTGAAGGTGTTAAAAGGATTAGAGGAAGGCCAATATTGACATCGGTTGAAGTAGTGAAGAGGGACCATGGCAGTTTGTAATTTAATGACATATATGACCCTAAACAGAGCGGAATGACTAAACATGATTCGTGTAGCAAACCCCAAATAGTTCGGATAGAGCTGTTTGTTGTTGTTAGTACCTCTTTTAAACAAGGAGCAATTGTTCATTTGAACACTTTTTTATTTTATTTTATGGTTTTAACCTTATACACCCCATTACATTTTTATTGGTACCTATTTTTTCATTTGAAAACTACTCTTACAGTTTTAACCCTATGCAGCCTTTGTTTGTAGGACATGAGAGGACATACAAAATGTTGGACAAACATTTTATATATATATATATATATGAAAGTTTGGACTGCGGGGTCGGGCATAGGTAAGCCCAAGCCAACCCTATTAAAGGTTCAGGCTTTTATCTCAAGTCTGTGCCTTGTTGGACTTAGTTCGGGTTGGGCTTTTTCATGCTAACCCGATTTATTATGCAGCTCTATTTGTGAGACATCATATCACATGTTGGATTCGTACTGTAGCCAGCCCCTTTAAACCTTAAAGACACCTGATGGGAAGAACATCCAATTGAGTTCAACATTAGGAATAGGAGCCACATGAATGGAGTAGACAGAATCATTAGCTCTTGTGAAGAGGAGCATTTATGTAAATTTGCAAAAATGTAGGGTGCACAAAGATCAAACAAATGACCCAACAACTTATGATAATGAGCTATCCTTGCAACAATCAATTGGGTCCATAAAGTCTTTCATGAATAGAACTTAGATTAGACTGATAATAAGCATGCTTTGATCATAAAAACCTTAGATAAGACTGATTGTAAATAAAATAAGCATTCCAATTTTTCTATAAATATATTTATTGGTAGGAAACAGCCCTAAATATTTAATTAAGAAGTTCCACGACGTGGGTCCACCTAGTAATTAAACATTTCTTCCCTCATACTAATTGATGCCTGACGTGTGACATGACGGATGAAAAGGGTATTTAGGTAGATATACAACACTTATAGTGGTATGTAATCTCTTGTTATTCAATGCATTTACCAATACACCCTTTATCCGGAGTGATGTCATGCACTGGTTGGAACTGGTGTGATATCTCTCCTGTGAGGCCGGAGACAATCCGAATCCTTTTTGTTTTGGTGATCCATTTCGCCACGTTTTGGCAGCACAGTGGGCAACACTTTAAACAAAGGATCTTCTAGGGCCACATGTTTCAGTCACACGGGGCAGAGTCAAAAGACACCTCCTTTTGACCCAAAAAAAAGAAGAAGCAAGTATTGGCAGAGACCAGTGACGCAATCCATGACGTCATCGCCAGCGAAACCGAACGCCAACCTCCAATCGACGCCTCTTTGTGTCGGTCGCT
>JAOXJP010232961.1:0-10387 GCA_025762735.1 Platanus orientalis | reverse complement strand
TAGAAGAAAATCATGGTTCTCTATAAAATTTTCTAGAGAATTCATAGTTGTTGAGAATTATCTTCTCTTCCTTTGTTTTTGTTGTTTTTCTGTTTTTCTTGTTTACTCTTTTTTTTCAACAAGAATGGCATTTTGAGGGTAGTTCAACATGAGAAAAGATGTCATAACATAAATTAGTCGAATACCTCTTTTATTTTAAACATTTTTTTAGCACAAGTCATGTTTCCTAGTAGCAAGGCCCCACCAGATAACTTTTCTTTGATAATAAAAGGTCATTCATAATTTGGTTGTAGTTGCCCTCGGGGTGCTTGTTCAGGTGGGAGAATTTTCTTAAGGACGAGGTTGCCTTCTTCTATATCTCTAGGTCTAACCCTTTTATTGAAAGTGGTTGTCATTTGCCTTTGATAGGCTTGTCCATTGCTGATTGCCTGTATCCTCTTTTCATCAATGAGGTTTAATTGATCAAGTCAAGTTTGTGCCCATTCTGATTCCGAAACTTGTGTTTCGGCCAAGATTTTAAGACTGAGAATTTCTGCTTCAATGGGTAGGACAACATCTATTCCATAGACCAAGGAGTATGGAGTAGCACCTGTGGAAGTGTGAATGGACGTCTGATATGCCAAAATGCATATGGTAGGTTTTCATGCCAATTGGAATGATTCGTGGTCATCTTTTGAAGGATCTTCTTGAGATTCTTATTAGTTGCTTCTACTGCCCCATTCATCTGTTGTCTGTATGGAGAAGATCGGTGGTGTTGAATCTTGAATTTTTTACAGAGCACTTGGAGGTCATTTTCTACAAAATTTATGGCATTGTCTGTGATGATCTTGTTAGGAACTCCATATCGACAAATGATGTTCTTGCTTATGAACCTTGTGGTATTCTTCATTGTGATTGTGGACAAGGATGCAGCCTCCACCCATTTTGTGGAGTAGTCGATAGCCACTATGATGTATTGATGTCCATTAACTACTTTCTGGGGCATGGGCCCAACCACATCGATACCCCACATGGAAAATGGCCAAGGGGTAGTTAAGTTGTGTAGTTCTAAAGAAGGTGCTTTGATTAGGTTGGCATAAGACTGACAAGTGTGGCATCTTTTTACATGGTTACAACAATCAGCTTCCATGGTTGACCAGTAATAACCTAGATGTAGATTCTTCTTGACTAACATGAGCCCATTCATGTGTGGAGCATATTCTCTGCTATGGAAGTCTTCAATAATAATTGTTGCTTTAGATTTGTCTACACATCTTAACAACACATGATGTGGAGATTTCTTGTATAAAGATCCTCCATGCAAGACAAAGTGTAGCCAATCTTTGTAAGGTGCGTTGATCATTTCTAGAGGTGGATCTGCTATTGTAATTTAAAGACAATGAGCCGGCTTTGATCTCTGCTTGATTTCAATAGGCTTCATTAAAGATTCATGAGACATGTCGATCATAGAGGCAAGTGTGGCTAGTGCATCTGTAAACTGATTTCTGTTCCGAGCCACCAAACTAAAGCTTAAGAATTCAAAATTTATGGACAAAGCTTGTAGGCAGTCATGATAATCTAGGAATTTCTCCTCCCTAATAAAGCATTCTCCGATGGCTTGGAAGATGACTAAGGTTGAGTCCTCAAAGATTTCAAGTTCTGTGATACCCAGATCAATAGCTGCTTGCAGGCCGATGATGCAAGCTGCATACTCTGCAATGTTGTTGGTGCATGGGTAACATAGGTGGATGGCAATGGGGATGATGGTATTTGTGAGGGATGTGAGTATTACTCCAACACCATTGCCTTTTTGATTAACTGTTCCATCAAAGCACATTTTCCATTTTGGCAACTTGATCATCTCAACTTCAATGTACAATATCTGCTTATCTAGAAAATCAAGACTAGTAGACAAGGTTTCGTCTACTGGACCATCTGCTAGAAAGTATGTAATGTCTTATCCTTTGATTGCTTCTTGTGGGATGAAAGATATGTCAAATTTTGATAGCATCATGAGCCATCGGGCTGTCCTTCCTGTTCTGGTTGATTTCTTAAACAAATATTTGATGAGATCCATTCAAGAGATCATAAAGACATTGTATGACAAGAAGTAGTGCCTCAATCTCTTAGTTGCATATACCAAAGCAAGACATGTTTTCTCTAGAGGAGTGTATTTGGTTTCATAATCGATGAACCACTTGCTTAGGTAGTAGATGGCTTACACTTTCTTCCTTGATTTGTCGTGTTAACCTAGAATACAACCCATGGAGTTGTCGTGCATCGTTAGATATAGGATTAATGGTCGGTCTAATTCTAGAGAAATAAGCACTGTTGGGCTCAACAAATAGTTCTTGATTTTATCAAATGTAGACTGGAAATCACTATTCTATTCGACTGAATAATTTTTCTTCAAAAGTTTGAAGATAAATTCACAAATGGGGGTCAATTGGGCAATGAATCTGCTAATGTATTAAATATGGCTTAGGAAGCTGTGCACCTCCTTTTTAATGTGGGGCTGGCATTTTAATGATGGCCTTGGCTTTGGCTAGATTTACTTTTATGCCTCTCTGACTGATGATGAAGCCTAATAATTTTCCTTATGAAGCTCCAAAAATACATTTGTTTGGGTTTAACTTTAGCTTAAACCATCTCAATCTAATGAACAACTTCTGTAGGTGCCCTAGATGATCATGGTGATGGCGAGATTTGACAATGATGTCATCAACATACACCTCCATTTCCTTGTGTATCATGTCATGGAAGAGGGCGGTCATGGTTCTTTGGTATGTTGCCCCAACATTCTTAAGGCCAAAAGGCATCACTCTATAACAAAAGGTGCCCCAAGGGGTAGTGAATTATGTATTCTCTCTATCTCTGTCTTATCTGAGTGTGAAGATACTGAGATACCCTTCCCCTTTTTATCTTGATGTTCTATCCTGTATCTCTCCTCTGAATTTTAAAGCTCAGTGGCAATAATGTTGGGGGTGGTAGTGAAGATAGGTGGCTTTTCTTGGTTTCCCAAAAAATTTAAGTTTTGAGATTGCCTCAACAAAGACTCGATGGACAAATACTGATTATGGGGAGGGTTTTAGGGACCTCCTATAGTGTTCAGTTACTCATGGAGTACCTTCTCAAATTCTATAGAGGTTTGTCCCTAACTTTGGAGAGGGGCAGATGTATGGACTTGTGTCAGTAGGGGAATTAAGGACAAGGATGAGGAAGACGCTCCATGTTTGGTCATGAAGGTTTCTAGCAACCTTTCTAGTTCATCCTTTTGTTGTGGTGTCAGTTGATCGCTAAAATCAACCTGAGAATGGGGAGGAGTTACAGTTGAAACCTTAGGAGTTGTAGAAGATGGAATACTAGTGTTTATTGCCTTCCAATAAACACTAGTCTTCAATGTGTTTATTGGAAGGCAATGGTATTGCTGCAACGCAGCTCAGTGTAGGAGATTCTCACATCATTAAGTTCTCCTCTTAGAGGGTTGACAAGATTAGTTAGAGTATTGTTTGCTTCTTGATGGGTGTCTCTGGAGATCTTAGCCTCAGCTCAAAGGTTGAACTTAGTTTTAAGAGATGCCTAGACTTCCTTGAGGGTAGTCCGGGTAGTTGTGAGAACCGTAAGTGTCTGATGATCCAGGGTTTGTTCATTCCCTAGATCTTAGAGAGCTTGCTCTTACTTTTCTTCTATGTGAGAAGGTCCACTTTATGAAGTGGAAGGTTCATTAGATCTAACTCTCTTATTTGGATGATTAATGGCTGAGCCTGATGTTCGTCCAGATATAAGGTTGTGAATCCACAAATCATAAGGAGGCGATGTCTCTGGTGTCTTGATAGATACCAAGGGTAGGTGCCTTGGTGCTCGAGTATGTGAACCATCCCAGAGGATAGTTAGCTAAGACCAAACTGAATGAGGTATCTTGTAATCAAGTTTGTAGACATCTTCATAGGTGGTAGTAAAGTTAAACAAGTCCTAACGAAGAGTGAGCTGGCGAAGCACCCGAATTGGCATATAAGGTGTGTTTTGGTACAATCCTATGAGAAACATGTAGGTACAGTTCTATGAAAATAGATGTGGATAGTGATATGTTTGGTTGACAGGTTGGTTAGCAGCTCTTGGTATCTACCACCGCTTTCTTCCCTGAAGGGGTTGAAACAGATGGGTTTTGACGAGGAGTAGACAAAAGCAATGAGGAGATGTGTCCTAGAAGCTAGGCTTGTAGAAAAGCTAGGCAACCATATAATTGACCTTTGCAGTGCCAAGCACAGTGAGATAGACTGGATGTAGTTTCTGTAATAATCATGGGGGCTAATATTTTTTCTTCAGATAGTTGTCCTAGAACACTACATAAAACTCCATTGATTTGATGTCGGCTATAGTACAAAAGGAGTTGGCCTAAGACTGTCAATGTGAAGGCTCTGTACTTGGCTAGGTCTGAGAAATCTCTGACTTTTCTCTAACCTCTATCCAATAAAAGGTTGAAAGGACAGTGGAGATAATCACCTGAATTCTCTTTGGGCAGAAAATTTTTTGATACATTGAGAGTAGATTGGAAGTCTTTAAAGTAGATGTTCTTGTGCACAGGGAAGATTGTGTCAGTGTGATGACAGTGTTTTAGATTTAGAAAAGACTCCAATTCTTCAATGGTAGGAGTCAAGTCATGTTTTCTTACGCAGAAAACCATAGCTATTGGATCACAGAAAGATACGGTTGCTTCTAGGAGAGGCCAATCGAGACGGTCCTAAGATAATGACAAAGTAGTTCCAAGCTTGCTTTGGTTAACCCAGATGGCTTACTCCTCTAGTGGGAGTGAGATAAGTACATATGTGAATTTGATGGTTGTGGTGATGAATGGTTCCAAATAGACAGGTCTAGGATCCATTTCTGCAAAATAAATACCAGAAATTTGTAATTTCATTTTGTTTTCCTTTTTTTGTTTTGTTGATATAGTTTTTTTTTTTTTTTTAGGGTTAGGCTGGTACACCTAATCTTTGCCATACGTAGTTAAAGTTCTAGCATATAGCACATTCAGGTGTACTATAACCCTGAGTTCAAATAAAGCACCCGCAAATTGCCAATTTGTTTTAATATTTCTAAATTGCTTTGGCTGAGGAAAAATTTTCTCTAAGAGGACATTTTCCCCCTTGTTTCAATCTTAATTTTGTTTATACAATGAGTGCAAGTGGATCAACAAGGGTTTACCCCCTTCTTCCATCTCATGAAAAGGCTCTTTAGCAAAACCTATCCGCAGATGAGGTAACCCTAACCTCCCTTTTCTTTTTGTTTTGTTTTGTTGTTTTGATTTTGATTTGTTAATTGTATGTTATTTATTGCTTTTGGGAATTTTTTACTGTTTTGTTTAATGGTTTGGAAGAGGTACGCCTGAACTTAGCTGTTATGTCTGTAAATAACTACTACGCCTGAACTTGATGTGCATTTAAGTTCAGGCGTATGGTGGATTTCAGGCGTACCTTGAATTCAGGTGTATGTTGAATTCAGGCATACCCTTCTCACTAAGTACATTTTGGTTTATGTTTTTCATGGTTTTGTTGGTTTATTTTATTTGTTCATTTCATGTATATTTGTTTGTTTGTTGTTTTGATAGGTTAGGGATGATGCACAGACCCATGGGTCTTGGTCTGGGGTAATTATGATGTGGAAGCGTCTTTGCAAGAATGCACATACAAAGGTTCTAGAAATGGGGTTCGGGCCCTTGAATATTCTGTTGCTGAAGGCGGATAAAGCTTTGCTGATGACGCTGGTGGAGAGGTGGTCCCCCATTACCCACACCTTAACTATGGGGGAGATAGGGTTGACTCCTACAGACTTCTACATGTTAACTCGGCTGCCTACGGGGGGTGATCCTCCTCCCTATGAGCTGATGCCATCTTAGGATATGATCAGGAGATGTTTGGGGCCACAACCTCTTTCTTTCGATAGAGGATTCAGGGGAGTCTTGCATTCTTGGTTCAAGAAGGAGTACATTTAGGCCACGGATCAGAGTTCTGATGTGGAGATTGATTATTCAGTCCAGGCCTTCCTTCTCTACATGTTTACTCCGTCTGTCTTCAACGGGAAGAGTGACCAGATCTTTCTAAACTTTCTCTCCGCCTTAGACAACTTGTCTAAGGTTAAGACTTTTGGTTGGAGTAAATCCGCCCTTGGATGGATGTACTCTAACATGAGTGAGGTGGCCAATAGGGAGAAGGCCATATTCCTCAGTCTTCACTTCATATGGGAGGTAAGGTGTTTATATATTTTTTGTTTTTATGTTGATTCTTTTTGTTGTTTTTTATTTTGTTTAATGTTTTTGTTTTGTTTCCTTTACAGGTTTGGTGTTATGAGAGACTAACCCCCTTAGCACCTCATAGAAAGGGGAAGGCTCTATTCCCCATGCCCTGTGTCGAGAGGTGGAAGACCTCCCACACTTACCTAAAGGCTCAGAAATCCATTTCCATGTTCAGACGGGATTTGGATTAGATCACAGCTGCCCAGGTAAAGCTTTTAGTGAGTTAATTTGATTTGATTTTTATATTTGTTAGTTTTATTTGTGTTTTTATTAATGTTTGTTTTGTTTATAGGTTAACTGGAATCCTTGGGCAGCTTGGGAGTTGAGTGAGGATCTCACTAGAGAGTTACAGGTTGCCTTGGATTGGTCGATGTCCAGGGCTATCTTACTAGCTCCTGGGGAGGTGGAGTGGTACCTAGGGGAGAGGTGCTACAGGCAGTTGGCCTCTCCTAACAGATTTGCGGTGCCTAGCCCTCCTCCTAGAGTGATTGAGTCTGAGGGAGCTTTAGGTATGGGGAAGGTGGGTGATCCTATAAATCCCTACCTATTTCCTAACTTGGACTACTCTAAGTGGTGGGCCACCTAGACTCCCTTGGGTGGTCCGGTTGAGAGGGAGGTATGTTTAATTGTTTTGTGTCATTTATATTTTAAGTTTTGTTTTAATTTTTTGATTCTAATTGTTTTTTGTTTTGATAGGCTTGTGTTGACCCGTCTGGGCAACCTGGGGTTATGCTCCAAGGGGAGGAGGTGTCAGCTTTGGAGAGGAGGACGAGGGAGCCTCGACTGAGAGTCTGTTGGGGATGCTGCCCATGACGGTCTCTATGACTGATGCGAGAGGTAGGGCACAGGAGCTGCCTCTTCCAGCTAGCACAGTACCGAAGGCTGGGATTCCTCCCCCTTCGGTGACTAAGGTATTTTGTTTGTTTTTTTTACCTTTTTTTTGTTTTTGTCTTTGTTTAATTTTTCTTTTCTTTTCAGGTGTCTTGAGAAGCTTTCATGGGAGGTCTTGAGATGTTGGCTCGGTCACACGTCTTGGTGAGACAGGTGTGTCATGACTTGGGGGAGGAGCTCACCTCTTAGAGGAGGAGATATAGGGCTCACATTACCGAGGTAATTTTATTATGTTTTTCCTTTTGTTATTTGTTTATGATTTTTGATTAATTTTTTGGGTAATGTTGGTTTTAGTTGGGAGGACAACCTCGTAGGAAGAAGACAAATGGCTGAGGACCGACTAGTTCTGGGGCAACCACAGCAGCGGGCTTGGAGAGGACAGAGAGTGTGCCAGTAGAGGCAAAGATTGGGGTAAATCCAAAGACTACTAGAGATGCCCCCACTACTATAGAGCCTGAGGTTAGGGATGATGCTTCTGCTTTGGTATTGGCAGAGATAGTACTCCCTTCAGATCAGGGTTTGAGATCGACCTATAGGAGGAAGCATGTAGATCAGAGACCCTCAAAGGGGTTGTTGAGTAGATTGACTGAGAGGAGTGGAGGGGACCCTACTAGTTAGGGATTTTTTTTTGACAGATATACCCATCTTTGTAAAGAATATGAAAAATGGAATAAAGAGAATTTCTTTTTCTTTATTTGGTTTTGTGGTATGTGATGGATGATGGAATGGGAAAATTAATTATACATATATAAATCCAGAAAATGTCCTAAGTATCTACAAAAATAAAGAATTTCATTTTTATTTTTTTGAAAAAGGTTGGACATGAATTATTGGTTCTAATGGTAACACATGCAAGCAATTAAGTAGAATACAATGGAAAATAAGTCTTAGTTCTAGACCTCTAATCTATTCACAAATACCCTACATAACTTTAAAATGAATGGTATGCATGATAATTTTTTATTAGAGAGATTCTAAAAAGGTATCCCAGTCTAAACACCTCCCCAATTGCTTGGATCTTGGGAATAGTGACTGGGTTGGGTTACTCAACCCGACCGCACTGACGTAGCATCCATGGTTCAAGCGTTGTCTCCCATCCTAAATGTTTGTCAATGTTGGTCCATTGGTGGATAATGATCTAGATAAAAGGCTTATGATGTTCATGCAATATGAATGATGTGTTGTATCTTATGGACTCGTATGATAAAGAAATGATAACAATAAAATCAAACATGTTTAAGCAAGTAATTGGTTAAATGTGAATTTTGGTTCTACTAACTAATTAAATCTGTCCTAAATCTAATGTGATCATGTTTTCTATCCTAAGATGCAAGTTTGATATAGTTTAGATGCCAGTATATCCTACTAACTAATGTAATGCTTTACAATCTATGTGAACACATGCTTTGTAATAAAGAAGTGAAAATATACATAAAAGAAAGCTTAATAAATTTTAATAAATGGTCTATTCAAAGGTTAAATAGTCAAATCCCCAGTGGAGTTTCCATTCTGTGGGCATCGCAGAAAGACCCGGGGAGGTTTGCCCGCCCCCACTTCGGGGAAGAACCGAAGCTCGGCCTCTCGGCCCCTGGGCTGTGTTTTCCAGAGTTGCCACCAACTTGGGTTTTTATAGGCGGGGTTGGACACCTGCCTCCTTTCCTAGGGAGGGGAGGATGCGGGCTTTTTAGGGCCCGGGCTAGGCACTCTGGCCTAGGGTTTGACTCTCTTTACTAGGTCTAGTTTTCCAATGATTCGGGTAAGCTGTTTGGCTGTGATTGGGAAAGGTATTAAGCACCCCAATCACCTAACTTTTTAGGATGGCTCTTCTGACCTAACCATTTCTTAGAGTTTATTAAGTAGTGAATTAAAAAGGGGGTTTTGGAGGTCTTGTATCAGTACGCCTGATCTTTCAGACATACGCCTGACCATTCACAAAATGAAAGTTCAGGCATATGGCTTTGATTGGGTCCCACTTGATCCTTACCATTAATTCCAGATACTGGAATTCATACATAAGGTATATTTTTACAGTTTTATAGGTCTGTGGGCTGTTGTGAGTGTTCAGACACTTGGGGATTAAAGTTCGAGCCACTTTGATCAGGTACGCTTGAAATAATCAAGGTACGCCTGATCTCTCACAGAATGCAAAGTCAGGCATACTACCTTAATAGGACCCTTTTTTATTTTGGTGATGTGTTTTTAGGGGCCATTTATGAGTCATTATAGGGTTGAGGGTAATTTGGGAATTTTTTATTTTGGTACACCTGAAAGGCTGGGGTACGCCTGATCATTCACAGAGTGAGAGATTAGGCGTATTGTGCATTTCCTAGAAAACCAGCAACCTGTTTCTGGATTTTTGGGCTGCTTCCTGGGGTCCACTGACCCTGGGATTTTTTCAGGGAGGTGGGTGACATCCCTAGAAGGGCCTCTGAGAATTCTCAATCCTTGGAAATTAGGTGGGACCCCTTTTTGGAATTTTCCAAAGGGGGGAATACTGTGTATTTAGCACATTTTTAACTGTGAAAGTCCAATTGCGGGGCTTATTTCTCAAGATTTAGAAATGGAGTGGGTCCCAAATTTAGCAGAGAGGTTAAGGGGTGAGACATGAGTATTCAAATTCCTTATACAAACAAAGTTATGATATAAATGTAAACAGGTTCCTAAATACAGTTTTTGGACAGCAACATATATACTCCTAAATAAATTACATTAAAAATAGCAAAACATGGCAACTATGCTTACAAAAAATTCATTAAGTACCTAAGTAAGCTAACTGATCAATAAGCAAAGAATTGGGGCATAAATCACTTCTTAAGGAAGAAAACAAAATCCACTATGGTGGTTGATTCTCTTAGACAATGTATAAACACACTTTTTTAGAGTTATTATTAGAATCAAACAAGATCTTCATGGGCCCAAATTGGACATATTGATAGGTCAAGGGATTAGTGACATGTGATGTAAGTCACTGGTCCCCACTTCAGTTTAAAAACAAAAAAGAACATAGCTTTCTCTAGCGAACATATAAAAAATACCAAAAGGGGGAGACAATTACATCATTGGTCCCCACTTCAGTTTAAAAACAAAAAAGAACATAGCTTTCTCTAGCGAACATATAAAAAATACCAAAAGGGGGAGACAATTACATCATTGGTCCCCACTTCAGTTTAAAAACAAAAAAGAACATAGCTTTCTCTAGCGAACATATAAAAAATACCAAAAGGGGGA
>JAOXJP010232960.1:0-10387 GCA_025762735.1 Platanus orientalis | reverse complement strand
TTGCAAAACCATCCCACTGTGGCTACAAAAGCCTGGGAAACTCAAATGAAATGATTACATTTCAGGTGGCTGCCAAATGCAGCCTAATTAATTTCACTTGTGCAATATATGGGTTCCAACCCTGTTTCAGAAACTTAGACCAGCCTACATATCCACAAGGCCATGAATTTTCTCTGACTGGAATGTTCAGGTTGGACCACCCAGCCTTTGCAGGGGGGAAATAGACATGGTTTATTACTCTAATGCTCCTTGGGGTGGATCATGGAAGGCCTAAACGCCTAAGCTCAATAGGTCAACAGCCTAAAACAGGCCTGCCCCAAAAGTAAATTAGTTTGCAGTATTCATGGTAAATTCAATGTTTAATCTTCATATCATCTGATCTTGCTAGACAGTTTCGCTGAATCAGTCATTAGAATTACCTTGCTCTTTAATTGATCCACTTATGTTCTTGAATGCATAGTTGTGCACAGAAACTTTATATGGCTTGAAAGGGGTGAGGTAGTATTGACTTCTGGTTGGCTTGGTAAAGGGCATTTCCTTTTTTACAGGGGTTGGATGAGACATTTTGTCCTGTAATCTTCTCCTTACCGATAAACCTAGAAGAAGAAGAAATGAAAGAAGAGATTTGAGGATTTGAAGTATCCGCCCACCTGGTGCATCTTGAACTTGATCCCCATGAACTTGTTTCTGCAGTAACATTATGATTCACTTACTGGGATCAATGACCAGAGTCACCAAATTAACTTGATCCAATGAACTCAAACCATCTATCGATCATCGCAAAAAATATTACAAATGATCCAGAGAGGACCTGACTGTTTTACTGGCAATTCTTCCCTGTTGGGAGAATAAGAGCCAAACTGAGAAGCAAATATCCTTCCTATTAGCTGCTCGTGACCGAAATGGTAATAAAAATATAGGATGGTGATCATGTCAAAATTTTAAAAAATGAACGACTCCCAGGAATAATTCCTTCTTTTTTTTTTTCATTTTGAACATATACTCTCAGAACTCTGCAAAACCATAATGAAATCATCACATATCCGGTGTTCACTCGTATCTGTTCAAATTAATAAGCAACTATAACCCTGACCCAGTTCGCATCTCCTGTTTACATTTTGTAAGAAGGCTGAAACCTCCCCTAAAGAACGCTGAAACCTCCCCAAGCTCCACTTTTCTGGTTAAACATTCATCATTTTCCTATCTTTATAGTTCCTAGGTCCTTACTGTTTTCATAAATATCTACAAAATATCCAAATCTGATTCGATATTCAATCAGAGAATGGATGTAGGCAGAGAAGTCTTCCGTATTATCCATTTTGCCTCTCCCCCAAAGCACCCTCTAATGGATCTGTTTGCTTAGGATTTACCAACAATAGGGTATGGCCTCAGACACAATTATGCGCACGCAAAGTAACCCCACAGGGCATGTGACCCCCTTGAAAACCGTCAGTCTGCACATCATGCGTTGTTCCAATACAAGACAAGTTATGGGAGTTTAGTGGGATTTAAGGCCGACAGTTTCAGAGGAGTGCATATATGGAAAAATCATCAAAGAGACGTACACAGCCCCAAAACGAACAAAAGTACCTGGAAGGTAACAAAAAACAAAAGTTGAACCCCAATTCATAGATAACAAGTCATTCTAAACTTTGAGAGGAGGTTCAGTAAAATCACCCCCCTCAACAGGTAAAAAAGAAAAAAAGAGTCTAATACAAGAATACAGAAGCAGGTCCCGAGCACTACCACCTTGCCAAATCCTGGCCGATAAACCTAATGAATGTCAAGACAATGACTAAGAACTGAACCCCAAAAAGTTCGTGCATCAGCAGATGTTGCCTCCCTCTGAACCCCCTTTCGTTCTAGGTTGTTTTCGTTTTGGGAACCTTCTTCTTGGGCTGCCTCTTTGGGATGCAATTCTTCATCCCTAGGAAAAAAAGTAATGCCCCAAGCAGCGCCAAACTCTGCAAAAGAAAACAAGAACAGATAAAAATCACATTAGGCCCATTCCGGCAACATATTGGCAAAATTCAGATAACTGGTTTTAATAAGAGCACACTCGCAATGCATTGCTAACCTGAGTAAACTTAACAAAAAGTTGAATAAATTCCTTCTTGTCAGTGTCATAGTTGTAGAAGTCGCACACAATAGGACTAACAGTCACCTGATGCAGAAGCTGCACAAGGATACCACAATCAGCACGTAGAGAACTATACAGTAATGAAGAAGCAATGCATTAGATCCACAGTAGTAGAGCCAAATTATAGGGATATTTAGAGATTTTGAAGTACAAACCAGAAGATAAGCTCCAAAAGAACTCCCGAAGATAAAGAGAATGCCTCCAATCCCTTTTAAAGCAATAGCACCAGCAACAACATGTTTAATCTGGGAAGAACATGTCTCCAAGTTAGTACTACCTATGTGATTAAAGTACAAAACTAATATAATTCGTCAAGATAATAAAAGATTTTCTTTTATGAGAATATAATAAAAGATAAAATGAAAGAAAGTCTCACTTCAAATTCTGGAACTTGCACCCCAAGATTTGAGGTTACATGATTTGTAAAAACATCATACTTTGGTCTAAGAGCCTTTGCTGCAGGACCACCATCAACCCCAAATTCATTGAACCTACAACCAGGTGTAGTTCACATTAGATCACAACCCAGAGATCTACACCAAAAAAATTTCACATGCAGAAAATCAATAGTCCATACTCTGAAAAATAGTGCTCAGTGCTAGATAAAGAAAACAAAGAGAGCACAGATTTTCAGCACGCAACCCATCATTCAGTTGTCTTTTATGATGAAAACATGAATACCTCAAAACACTGCCCAAGCGGAAATTCCAAAGATGTCTAATAAACATCAGTTTTGTCAAATCCATCAAATGGAGTGGAAACTATTCCCTCACCAGGCACATAGTTGTGTTTTCCAGCAATTTGAATAGCACAGGTTCAAGCTCCACATGATGTCTGATAGATCCAATAAAGAGAATATACTAATAATGCCAAGCTACCAAATGACTCAGACCAAGAAGTTGTTTGGAGTGGTTCAGTGGGGGTTTACCAGCATGCATTGTAAACAAAACAATTGAACCATGTGGAGCCCTTATTCCAATCTTCCACAGCACTCAAAAAAAAGCACCTTTGTTTTTTAGATAAAGGTCCCCCCCAGCCCTAATTCAGATTCTTTCTGACGCATGCAGGAAAAGAATTCTATATAAACCTCTCCCACCTAGATGCCTACCCCACCCCACACACACACACATACACGCACACAAAAAAAAACAATGAACTGCATTGAGGGTTTCCCTAGCATGGAAAAGAAGTCACAGGAACCTACAGCAAGAATTAAAGAGTAAGAATTATTCATTAGCCTCCCTAAGTTGTGGCTTTAAAACTTACTTTGATGAGTCTTCAAAAGCGAATCCGGGTCCTCCAGGATTTGGGTGTAATTAGAGACTATAATGGAACCATTATTCAGGCCACTTGTGGCCCCTTTGGTGTTTGCAATCCCATAAAGGCAAGAGGTTTATGGTTTGCATGAACTCGAGCCCATGGGGATTACGGGGTGTTGTGTTGAGGGAGATTCTAATGTGGCCATTGGTTGGGGTATGGGGAAAGGGAATGGATCGTGGCAATTGGCTCATCTGATTCATGAAATTAGGGAGTTGACAAACTTATTGGGAGTGTCTATTGTTCATGTCCCTAGGGACCAAAATGTCTTGGCGGAGGGGAGTTGGGTTGTCCTTAGCGGTAATGTAATCCCTAGTAGGTCGGAATGACCTTTGTATTGCTGTTGTATTATAAGCTCTGTAATTTTCTCCTTGTTCTAAGAAAATTTTACTGTTACCTATTAAAAAAAAAAAAAAAGGAATTCTTCACTAGCCAGAAGACTCATTTTTGTTAATTGTTACCGAAAAATAAGTGATTATAGATATATATTATTAAATGCATTGATGTCATCCACAACCCCGGTGCTAAGCAAATATAATACCACATGAAGATTCCAGCCTCTATGAAGTACCCTTCTGTGATAAACCAAAAATTTAAGGCATGTTTGGTTGGCAATTTAAAGATGAATTTCTCCGCATCTCAAAGCATGTGGAGAAATGTTTGCTTCCTCAATTTTTATTTTTTTAACACTTGGTCCTATAATTTCTGATTCTTTTTTTTTTTCATGAATTCTCCTTCATAAAAGAAAACTACTTTGAAAGGTTAGGAACTTCACCAAGGTAAGGGCTAAATCTCATTTCACTAGGGCAGGCATAAGATAAACTCATTAACCCTCGTTGAGACAGCACCCTGGCATCCAACTCACCAAAGTCACCTACCCATCACTGGCAGAATGGCTGCAAGAGACTTCATATCCCATTTGTTCAAAAGTTCTGAAGAAGTGTGGAATCTAGGACACCCAATCCCCCCTCAATGCAACTTACTCTTCTGTACCAAATAAATTAACAAATAAAAGTAACTTACTCCTTAGGCTGCCCTAATGAACAAAAGAGTAAACTTGGAAAAGTTTAGCAAAAAGGGATGTTCCCAAAACAAAAACAAGTACAAAAAAATCTCCCCAAAAGCATTCTGTGTCTGCCCTTCCCACCTTGAAGCAAATACCCTTAAAGTCTTAGACCACTATACCCTCGCAAGTACTCACCCCATAGGAACTAAGTCAACTGAGAACAACAATAAAGCTATATCATTTTTATTTTCTGCTGCTGTATTTTGCATTAAGCCCAGTCTGGTTGCCATGAAAAGATTTTCTCATCACAAAACTTTGTCAAAAAAATCATTTTTAAGCTGTCTGATTGCGCCATGACAAGTTGGTTTTTTCATGTTTTTCTTAAAATTATTTTCTTTCCTTTTCTTGTGGAATTTTCCTTTCTATTCTTTTCTTTTATTTTCTACACAATTCATGGCAGCCAGACTGGGCCTTAATGATGGAGTCCATACACTATTCACCAAGTCTCCAGAGCAATTTTTCAAAGAGACCTGTATTCAAAGCCCTCAAGTGGTTGCACGACTTCCTTCAGCCTAAAAATTGACTGCACTAAGCACGATTTTTCCCCCCTCAAAATTGTCCTTCCCATTCCATAGAAAATCCCTTCCAACTTCCCAAGCTCCAAGGCAACAAAAACTGAATTAAATGTATGAGAAGCTAATAATAATATAAAATAGATCCCAATTCAGACCACAAATTAAATATATGAGATTCTCATAATAATATAAAATAGATGCAAACTCACCACAAAACACTGTGTTATGCTTGATTTGAATATATATCTATCATAACTAGGATTGAGCTAAGACACAAAAAATTAGGTATGAGGCTCAAAAGCCATGACCATTCAGACAGCCAACATGGCTTCAATCAATTCATACCACAAACTCAACTTCCAAATTGTTTAGTCCCTTGGAAGTCAAGAAATAGTTAACCAACTCAAAAACCATGTATAAATTAAATCGAACACAATAAATCAAACAGAAGCCAAATCTATGGCAAGGTTTCAAACTTTGGTCCCCGACTCCCCATGAAACAGGAATTAATTCATAAACTTTTATGAATACCCATGGAAACAATGTACAAAATTACAGAAATTACAGAAACAATGGAAATCTGAACAAAAATTCAAGAAACAATACAACAAACCCCAATGTAAAACTAGAAATCATTGCATAAGAAAGAAAACCAACAATACTAGTTTAATAAAATCAATATTGACATATACTGTACCAATGTCTAGGACCCCCAGGTACCAGCCAAACATATAACAATGAATTACTACCTATAATAACTTAAAAGTATATATTATTTAACTTGTATTGCAACTTAAGATATTTAATTACCACTTTGCTCTGCTGTTTCACTTTCTATTTGCTTCATTCACTAGCCTGGTGAATTAGCTGGTTTTTTAGTTTTTTGAATAAATTTTGATGAACATTCAAAAAAAAAGGTAAGTACTTGCCATCCCAGTAAAGGTTGACATGAAGAAACAATAATACACACGCGCACGCACACACACACACACACAGATGTGTCCAACAACTATAGCATACATGATGCATAGTCAAACCTAAATGCTTGCCAAGATAAAATAATATTATAATTACATACAAATACACATAAATGCCAGTGAGTCAGTTTTAAAGATCACCATATCAGATACATCGATGTCAGACACTGACAAACATGTCATTGTCCCACGTGCAAACATGAGAATACAAGTTTCATTTTTTTTTTTAATCAATTGTAATTACAGGTATGTGGTTCTCCTTTTTCCACTTTCTTCCTTACTTTCTTTTGCTGCTAGATCAGTGCTTCTTTTATTTCCATTCATCTCTCTTTTTCTTATTCCCCAACAGCCCCATTAAAGGGAGTTACACCTACTTTTAGTCCCTTTCTTCATTTCTTTCTTTGTCACTTCATTTTCTTCTTCTTTGTTGAGAAAAATAACATCTTTGTTCACCTAAAAAAAAAAACCATTACACACATGCATAACAAGGATAAATTTTGTTTCCACTTTTTTAAACTTCCAGGTCACTAGGTGCCCAAGTATGCTACCTTCGGTTCTTAGAAGTTCTTTAGTGTGCATCAAATCCTTGATATAGTGATTTGTAATTAAAGATGTGTAAGTCTTGTTCCTTCAAAAACAATATGCATCATATGTGCATTCCTCACCTCCTTCATAAAGGGGAAAAAAAAAGGGGTGTTTATGGTATCTCCCTCATGCTGATAGATGGATTCCTTACCCAAATGTTCAGAGAAATTGGTGTGAGGGATTGAATTGAGGTGTCATTCAACTAAGAGGGCACTGACCGTGAGGAAGAGACATAGAGAAAGGACAGAAAAAGCTTTCACCAGACAATGAACTCTAGTTTCCAAGAGAATGAAACAGTTACAGGGAAAAAAATGTTTTAAAATGGTTGAGGTCCCTGAGCATGGAACCTCAAAGGACACATGTGGTTAGCCACGTGCATGTAGATAATGTCGTATCAACAGCTTAATTACTAAATACAAGTTAAGACCTAAATGTTGTGAACCTTAAGCCCATAAAATTAGCCATAGCCATCGAAGTCACTGAGGTTCCAGGGACTCGGTACTTTGCATATCTTAGCACAATACAAGAGTCTAGCTTTTCTAATTTCAAATTAACAGAATAAACATTTTAGCATTCATCTTAAGGCAATCAATCAAAAGACCTTTGGACCATACATTAGTATTTTGAACATACATGCCGACAAATTAAGAAATAGGTTCATGAGACATACATTAGTATTTTGAACATACATGCCGACAAATTAAGAAATAGGTTCATGAGAATAGAAATAAAGAAAATGAAATACAAAGGCTGTATATACCAACTAAATTTGTATCCGACATTAAAAAATATTTAGTAAAATAGTTATGCTGCTCAAAAATGTTACAAACAGTTACTATAAATTAGAATCTAATAGTGAAGACTGAAGAAAACATATAAAAGCTTACCAAATAAAGGAATGGTAATAGCTAATTAGCAACATAAAAACGTGAAGATATAAATTTATCATGCACGGCAATCTGAAAATTTTTTTATTTTTTGAATTATGGAAGTTTATTCAGAGAGGAAGAAAGGACAAAAAAAATCACCGGGCCAGTGAATACAAGGAGAAAAGAGAAAATGAAACAGAAACAATACAAACACACCAAATAACCAGTAGACCTTAGGGCCTCTTTCCCCAAATTGAATACCACTCTTAACTCATCAAAAACATCTAAAATGAAAACCCAATCAAAAAGGAAATCTGTACACTATGGGAACAAGAATTTCCTAAGATGCAACCTTTCCCTAAAAAAATGTCTTGTTCCTCTCCTACAACATGCCCCAATAGAGAGCCCCACAAAGATAACTCCAAATACAACAAGCAAACCAGACATATTTATAAGGTCTCTAAAACTAGTGGGAAAGGCCAGTGTTATTAATTTCAGACTCGGGATCACCTTGGGGTGATCCAATCCTTGGGGGTGGTATAGTCATAATCAATCAAATCGTTCTGGATTGCCCGATCCTTGGGTGTGGTAGTCATAATCAATCAAATCATCCTGGATTGGCCGATCAAGGGTCTACAGTTGGATCATCCAATCCGAAATGATCATAGATCAGGATCAGCCCTAGACAATTCGGGCCATCAATCTTAGTTTTAAAACCATGAACAAGAAAGAAAAAATTCCAAACATGGCAATGAACAAAACGATAGTCCACATATTCTTCATCCAAAATAGACCTATTGATGCAACATGCATATGTACTAGTGGGTGGGTGCACAAGGAGCTAGGAGTAAAACTAGTAAGAGTAATGATAAAACATAAACATAATTCCTACTTGCACATCCACACACAAAATCAGACGAATCTTCAGTTAAAGTTCATGTGCATAATAAAAGCTATGTCTGAAAATAACAATTGAATTAAAGAATTAGTCAAATATCTGGGTGCTGTCCAGGAATTCAGCAAGGCATAATGTGTCTAAAACATGGGAAAAATAGTAGAAACAACCATGGTTTGTTCATAAATAAATAAGAGAACTAATAGGGACTCATCAAACATGCATTAAAACATGTTCACAGTGAAGTAGGATCGGATTTCGCAAAGAAACAATATAGGTTTATCAACATATTATCAGCCCTCAACCAATACACCATAACCCCCATGCCAACTATACATTGGGATTCAAATAAAACCATCATAGAATCACAAACTGACATCTTATTTGCTGTTAGTGCTTGAGTTAGATCTTCTACAAGAGATTTGGTGCTGATTCCATAAGAAAACTGATCCTAGAGGAGGAGTTTTAACTGGCCGAAAATTCATACGCTGTATATAAGCATTGCCGCCTGCCTCGAATGACTCTAGGTGATATCAGATGCTACCCCACAAATTTTGGGGTGATTCCACTTGATGTAGGATCATCCAGGAGGTAAGAAGGACTCCTCAAAGTCTCACCTTCAAACTCCTAGTATTCAGGAGTATGGAGTGATTTTCGTGAAGTCTGAAAAATAGGGGCCTGTTTAACACATGTTCTAATGAATCCAAGTGGGAAATGAGATTCTGAAGAACAGTTTGGGACTGAGTTTCCCTTGCCTTGGGATCGTCTAAGGGTTAGGATAACCCTGCCAAAACCCCTCAACCAAATCCCTATTAGTTAGGACTTGGGATCAACTCTCCAAAAATATGTTGTTGGACCCTATACACCTCCCTAGGAATACTTGGAATTTATCTCAGTTAGGTGGGGCCCTTTGGGATGGGTCCCACCCTTATTGGAATCGTGTAAGGGTCCCAAACAAGGGGAAGAAAGACCAAAGACCAGCTCCCTAGATTGTAGGAGCTCGATGCAAAATCGTGAAGATGTGTTTGTGCTATATTCACACCTGGACTGCCCTATTTCTACAAAATAAAATAAAAACCTATCAAGTCTTGGAAATTGTTGAAGGAGACTTCTCTGATCTTAACTTCAATCTTGGGCATGTGCGGAGCAATAAGATTACTCCAAAATATCAATCTTTGTCTAACAATGATCAATCCCTCAGGTATTTTTTCAATTCAACGGTAGAAAGTTAGAAACAGTGTATTATATCAAAGGGAAAAATTAAGAAGAATGTGGGAGAGGACCTTTGACTCAAGGGGAGAGGGAGTAGCATCCACTATCACCGTTAAACTAAGCTAAACCTAGACCCATTCCAAGCTTTTTAGGTTCTTCAACTGCATTCAAGAAGAAGAAAGAAGAAGAATGTGCCAAATAGGCAAAAGTTGTTTTTATTCATCATAAAAATAAAAAAAAACCAAGTCGTGTGGAGTGTTTTTATAGCCCCCACGGCTAGGTTTATTACAACCTAAATAAGACAAAGACTAAATTACCCCCCAACACAATCTTTTGTCCAAAATAACTCTAAACTAATAAAATAGGAGCGTTGCATCGACGCTCTGATGAAATGAAAAATATGCAAGGGTTCTCACACCATGGACGAGTGTGGGTAAAGAAGTTATTCCAAAAGAGTAGGATTCATTTAGCAACTTGGAACATAGGAACCTGAACAAGTAAGAGTATAGAGTTAGTGGACACTATGAAAAGAATGAGAGTTAATATTGTTTGTCTACAAGAGACTAAATGGAATGGGAAAAAGGCTAAAGATATTGATGGTTTTAAACTTTGGTAAATAGGAGAAGCTAATAACAAAAATGGGGTAAGAATAATAGAGTAGATAAAGATATAAAGGAGGAAGTTGTAGATGTTAAGAGAATAGGTGATAGGATTATAGCAATTAAATTTGTCTCAGAAAAAGAGATAATCAACATAATTAGTGCTTATGCACCGCAGATAGGACTAGATGAAACTACTAAAAAACAATTTT
>JAOXJP010232959.1:0-24429 GCA_025762735.1 Platanus orientalis | reverse complement strand
CCTGACGCCACCCTCCTCCTTTATCCGGGCTTGGGACCGGCAATGTCTGAAGATACAAACATTGGCGGAGTTGTCATAGAAAAGAATCCTATTAAAAATACCCATTGTTTAATTTGTATACCTGTTGAACCCATATAAGATAGAGACCTTTCTTTGGACCCTTTTTCTAGCTTTCTGATTGCTGAAGCATGTAAAGGGACCAAAATACCACTGTTAAGTGTCAAAAATATCCTTATGAAAGCGAACCTCTTCCTTACAGCTTACTGGTTTTTCTGGAGCTTGTGGTTATAGATGGTGGTGGTCATTTTCTCTTCTCCTTTTGGAAGATGAGGGAGATGATCCTCATCAATAGGAAGCCATTTGAGATTGAGGATGGTTATGAGAAAAATGCTAAAGTTCTTCAAGTTATAGAGCTCCAGAAGAACCCCTTTTTTTAGCTTGTATTAGGTTTACTGTGCTTTTTATGGAATGGTTTTGTGTATGTCTCTCTTCGGCGGGTGGGTTTGGTGTCATTACCCAGTAAATAAAATCTATGGATGATGTATGTAAAGTGCTCCTTCTTGTTGGCAAAGAGAACATTGATCAGAGATTTATTTGCATTTATGAGATATAGAGAAAATGGTCATGAATGTGCCAATGGAGTGGAATGGGTAAATATGGTAGTGGTGATGAAACGATTGTTTCTGGTGTTGACCTTGAACGGTCCTTTATCTAACCCTATCATTTTAGATGCTAAATTTTATGAGGTGGAAATTGGAATGACTTGGTGCTGTATCCCTCATGTAGGTTCGGTTTTTAGTAGGTCGGTGGTGGACGTTTTGTTGGGAAACCAAGGTTTAACCCTAGGGAGATGGTGTCAAACCAGGGCCCCTAGCGACGTGTGTGCGTGATGAGCTGTTGAACAACTTTAAAAGATTGTTGCCTCCCTTTCTAAACACCAATTGGTTTTCAACTAAGATGGCAACGCCCGATCCTGACACTAACAATTGATATTAGAGCCAAGGTCGCATGTTCGAATCGTGCCCAAGGGTAGTTGCTGTAGGGGATTGTTGGGAAACCAAGGTCCAACCTTGGGTAGATGGTGTCAAACCAGGGCCCCTAGCGACATGTGTGCGTGTCGTCAAACGACTTTAAAAGATTGTTGCCTCCCTTTCTAGACACCAATTGGTTTTCAGCTAAGATGGCAACACTTGCTCCTGACACTAACATGTTTTTCATCGAGACAAGGATCGTGCAATTCGGGTGGTTTGGCTGATGGAACATCGAAATTTTGGATGTTGGGCTACTGCGATTGTGTGTGAATTGCCTAACAGCTTTTTGTCTTGGGATGAGGTTGTTAGTCGCTTCAGGTTGATGGTAGGGAAGAACTCGGCCTACCCGTTGAGGATGCTTGGAAATAGTAGAGGCTTAGTATTTGCAGACTTCCCTGGTGATGTTAAGTCGATTTGCAGGTTTAGAGCTGAGGATTTTGAGCCTCATCTGTTTAAAGTGACCAAATGGTGGCTTGCCTTAATTTGATGCATTATGGTGACTTGTTTCAATCATGGTGGTTACGTATTAAGGGATTTCCGCATCATTTATAGAAAAGGAAGTTTTCTCTATTATGGGAAATCCTTATCGAGTGTCAATCCATCGACCAGAGATCCCGTATTGAGGTTATGGAAGGAGACATGAGAAAATTCCTCAGGTGATTTTGGTGATCGATTAGACGGCGTATTATTTAGTTACAGTCTTTGTCGAAGGAGAGGATGCTCCGATTGTTACAAGTCGTCTTCTAAAGCTAATATGGATTGTGAGCATGGGGATGAAACGAATGGGTCAGTGTATGGTTCTGGTGGCTATTACCACTGCAACTCTGGTGATCACCCAGGTCCAATAAGAGATGTGTATTCAAATTTTGAATTGGGTACATAGCAGCTACACATGTTAGAGAAGTGTGGTGGAGTGGGCAATCTCGTCCAGTTGGCTGAGGGGAAGGGAGGGACTATGAAGGGGGGGGGGTGCCTGTAAGGAGACGTGGAGGAATGGTTGGTTTATGTAGTCAGGTTTGATGTAACAGGTGTGTAGTTGCTTTCGTCTACTTGATATGGATAGGGCGAGGCTTGGAGTAGTTTTTGATGCCATACTGAACGGTTGTACGAGGTTGATAATTGTAGGGGCAGAGGGTGAGATACAGGTCAATAGAAACCAATTGGTTCTGAAGAGGGACAATTTTGTGTCAATGTGGGGTTAGCTTGAGCCAGGAGGGTGATCCATCTTGATGGGTCTCTTATTCATCATGGTCCCCAAGCCACAACCAAGTATGATTGTGGGTTGTGAGGGACAATAATGATGACTCAGGCTGGTAGGGTGTATGGTAATTACCCTTTATCTATTGTTTGAAATGCCCCTGATAGCTCTGGTTTTTATCATTCCTGGAAAGGTAATCTGGCAGGGGGCTTTGAGTATTTTTGGTGGGGTGTAAAAGGTACTTGGCCTGCAATTGTTATTAGCCCTTCATTAGGGGCCCCTTTGGGGTAAAGGATGAAGGGGCTTTGAAGGACTTTCCTCAGGAGGGAGAAGGGATTTTAGGTTCCCATTCAATCGTGCCCATAATGCCTCCTTTCTAGTGAGTCTGGGGGTGAAAAGGCTCCTATCATGCAATGGCAGGCTGCTCTGCAACACTCCCGGGGCTGAGTTAGACACCGAAAGACAAGCTGTCTTCTACATATCTGTGGCTCTAGTTTGCAGTTCCTCTGGGTTGGGTGGTGAGGATAATGAGTGTGGAAATGAATCAGTTGGAGGTCACAGTGAAGTTGCAGGTAGCTTTGAATCAACTTTTGCTAAGGGCAAGGACATTGAAGAGTCATCGTTTTGCTCTAGATGTCCGGATTCCGTTGCCAAGGATTGTATGGGGGAGTCCGTCAGGGGCGTTTTGTCCCTTATTTATGACCTATTTGGTTGTGAATTGTTGGGTAAGGTTTTCAAATGGAGTGGTAGTGTGGATTGTTGTTGTGCTGGTTATAGTTTATTGAAGGGTTGGCTGAAGGAGTTGAATCGATGTGGAGGGAGCGATGTGATGAGCTTGCTGCGGTGGCTGGTTTGCTTGTAGCGATCGTGGATGATGGCGTCGAAATGGGGCTGTAACAGCCTTGTTTTTCAGTCCGCCTTTACCCATTGATAGGCAACAAAGTCTTCTCATATGCAAGGCTGATCAGGACGGTGGTGTTCCGAGGGACTGATCTTGGCTTCTGTGAAGACTTTTCCTTTGCTTTTCTTAGGGACCATCAGATACCCCTAGAGGATGAAGCCCCTGTGATCTTTTTTTCCCGATGAATAAAAAAAGGTCATTATCCAGTATTGGTCCCATAATTACGGGGTGCTGAGAGGGGTGAACGAGATACATACATAACCTTTGGCATTTTTTGCACATAGTGGCTGCTCACTGGACTTGAACCCACATTTTCATGCTGGCAACTCAAGCCTCTACCATTGCACCAACGAAAGAAGGAGAAAAGTACCAATCCTTAATAAAGTCATTGACATGGAGACCATCAAAGTCCATTGAACCTATTGCCTAAGAAGCCACCTCCAATAAGATGGACTTTGCAACTTTCCGAGGGGATTTCCTCGCCCCTTAAATTCCTTCTATTTCTCTCCTTCCAAATTCCTTAACAAATGCCATAAGGATTCTCAACCAGAATTTCTTACCACGAGCATCCAAGAGTTTACAATTCCATTGACTCACAGGGTCAAGGAAACAACAAGGCATTGCCTAACCTAATGACATACATGCAAGAACGTAATCCCAAATGTATCTTGCGAAGGTACTATGGATCATTGTATGGTCACCCAATTCACCTTCCTTCATACAAAGAGCACAGATATGTAGAGAGAGAGAGAGAGAGAGAGAGAGAGAGAGAGAGAGAGAGCCATAAAAGGCCATCGCCTTTGGAGAAGATCCATAGTACTCATTTTTCTTAAAATGACCATCCAAACAAAAGCTTGTACTCGAGGAGGAGAGAGACCTTTCCATACCTTCGATAGCGGGAATGAGGGAGCATGAGAGGAGTCAAGGGATAAAGCATCAATACCTATCAGGAATGGAGGGAGAGAGATGGATGCTTGAGAGTTTCAAGGAGCGAAGCCACAAAATCAATTCCCAATTCTAGAAGATATCTAGAGAAGGTAAGATTCCAAGAGATACAACCTGAAGGGGAAAGGATGAGAATGTCAAAAGTGGAGGCATTCTTTTGGGAGGATATACAAAAAAGTCTTAGGCATTATGCAGTTTGATGAAGAGCTCCCACTTCAACTCATGCTTTACTTGAACAATTGACCAAGCTTGAAATTTTGGGGAAAATTAAAGGTAGCAAAGGAGAAACCATCGCCTTTGATTTTCAACCCTAGAGGTCAGTTCTCAACTCTAGGTTGTGTGAGATTGAGGTTCGGTTATGCCTGCCAGAACACGTAGTTCATCTCCAATGATGGTTCCATTCTCAACCCTAGGTCCCCCCTTCTTTTTCTTTTTGTTCTGTTAGCGATGAAAAGGGCACTCCCCTCTCCTGGTCTCATATCCATATTTAGAAAAGAATGATTTCAGCCCCATAAAGTTGGAAAACCTACCATGAATCTCATGCTCAACAAGATTCTAAGTAGATTGGGAAATATATGGAAACTAAATTGAACAGTCCTATTCAGCCAATTGGATGAAAGATCAACTAAAACTAGAGATAGGCAAGTTAGAATCCTTGATGGGATGCTCCCCTATGAACAATTTTGATCAAGTTTGAGAACCTACAAGCTATAAAGAGCTGACAATTGTAGGAATGTCACCGGAGAAGTTGTTGAAAGAAAGATTAAGGTTTTCTAATACACCGAAGTTATAGATGTTATTTGGAAGGGTCCTAGAGATCTGCTTATAGAAGAGGTAAAGGGCTTTGAGAATTTTTCCCAAATCCGTCGACAAATCGATGATTTGTTATTCCTTAGATTGAAAGATTCAAGTTTGCTGAGTTTTCCAATGGTGGCATCAGGGATGAAACTGGAAAGGCAGAAAAAGCCGCTAGCCTAATGACATTTTGTTGTTGGGAATCACAGAAGACTCGTTACCATGAAAAAACGAGAGCAAAGTTGTAAACGTTGGAAGAGATTACACCCATTTTCTGAAAAAAATTCAGAGACAAAAAACCCATCTGTATTTGGTTGTTGAGAAATCAATGGTGCGTCCAAACGGAAGAATTTAAATTTGCCTGAACGAATTTTTTGGTTTTTAGCTTTACAAAAATTAATTCATTAGGTCTATTTCAATTCAATGAATCCAAACACAGCCTTCCAAAATTTGATTTTTCTTCCATTTCCTAAGACAAGACGCATGTGGGGGTAGAGGAGTGGGTGAATGCCAATGATTTGTTTCTAGATTAGAGAGGTTTTGGAATTGAGTACAAGATTGCTATTCCACCCATTTAAGACTAATCCATACTTCCAAAGGCTTTCCTCTTCCGATACAAACCTCCACAACCATTTCCCAAGAAGTGTTTGATTCTTCAAAAGTATGTTCCCAATTCCAAGACCACCTTCTTTTTTTAGCTTGCAAACCTCCTCTTATTTGATCAAGTGATCTTCTTTTATACATCTCCCTTCCCACAAGAATGTGCTTTGAAGGGACTCAATCTAATTAGCCACTTTTTTAGGAATATTAAAGATGGACATGTAATACATTGAGATGTTTGACAAAGCTGCTTTAATGAGAGTGATACGACCCCCAATGATATTTGAGATATCTTCCAGCAAGCCCCTATGATATTTGGAATGTCTATAGAACCCTTATTTCTTCCAGAAAGGGATGGGATCTTCTTGGTTGAGCTTCGTTAGCACCAAACAATAGTCGAGGTGAGGGAGATGTAGTTTAAGCCTGGTGTCTGTAAGGAATGGCTTATGGATGATTTATCGGATTTTAATCTCAACTCAACTACATTACCAGGTAAGTAGTGTTTAATTTCTATATTTTCTTGATGAATAACGATCTTATTAAGCAGAAAAAGGAGGAAATAGAAATACAACGACCGAGGAGGTTGAAAGCAAGAAAAATTACAAGGAATAGAGATTATATACTAGTTGGAGAAGAATGCATAGAAAACTAGTCCCTTGTAATATTATTGATGGAGATGCCTTTAAATTCCTTTGTAGCCAAAACCCACGATGCTACCTCAAATGTGATGGAGTCGATAAGTTGTGAAGAAGATTTCGATGAACCTTCAAATATCCTTCTATTGCACTATTTTCAAATGTCCCAACAGATACCATGAAGGAGAGCAGCCCAAAATTCTCAAATTAGAGTATGGGACATACCATTGCCGAATAAGGTCAAGAAAATTGAGTGACATAACCCAACAAAGAGGCAATGAAGACAAGAAATGCTTCCAAATATGCCGAGAGAAGGAACAATGAAGCATGTTATGATTACCTGATTCCCCGTCCTCGATGTAGAGAACACAAATATGCAGAGATAACGTCACATAATGGTGTCTCTTTTGTAGAAGATCCATGGTATTCATCTTGCAGAAAGAAACAATCTAGATAAATTCTTGAACACGGGGGGCGAAAGGCCATTACATATAAGTTTGATAGGGTAAAGGAGAGAGTTCGGGGGGGGGGAGAAGAAAGAATTTGGAAGAAAGATCTGGAGGTGAGAAGACCATAAAAAAGTTTCTTTGGAGTTACT
The DNA here is from genome assembly GCA_025762735.1 of Platanus orientalis. Taxonomy (NCBI): domain Eukaryota; kingdom Viridiplantae; phylum Streptophyta; class Magnoliopsida; order Proteales; family Platanaceae; genus Platanus; species Platanus orientalis. The sequence goes on along the minus strand of JAOXJP010232959.1, from coordinate 17,726 downwards.
CAAGCTTATTTGCCACTTTGTCTAGGATTGAAAAAATCGACATGTAGTAAACTGGGAGGTTAAAGGGGATGGCTTTACTGAGGGTAATTCTGCCTCCCAAGGAGATGTTTGGTTTTTTCCCTGAGGTAAGCCTTTTATCAACTTTTTCAACCACTGGATCCCAGAAACTCTCTAAATGCGGGTGCCCCCCCTAGAGGGAGACCAATGTCTTTTAGGGGTCATTCTTCCACTTTACGTCCGGGATATTGGCTAAGGATTGAAGATAGGTGTCATCCAAGTTGATGCCGACAATTTTAGATTTTCCCTAATTAACTTTCAAGCCCGATATCACCTCAAAAGCTTGGATTATGTATTTCAAGTTTAGGATGTCAAAAGGGAAGGGATTAACAAACACAATTGTGTCGTTAGCATATTGAAGATGTGAGATGGATAAATCAATGGTTGCAATCTTAAATCCTTCTACAAGATTTGCATGTACAACATGAGTAAGTAAAGCATTGAGAGAGTTAACTACCAAGGAGAAGAGGAAGGGGGTAGTGGATCACCTTGTCTAAGTCCGCTTGAGGCGTGGAAGAAACCCTTTGAGGTTCCATTAATCAAGATTGCGAACCATGGGAATTTCACACAGTTCATTATCCAATTAATCCATTTAACACCGAAGCCTTTCTTGGAGAGTACCCATTCTTGGAAATTCCAATCACGATAATTGCATGCATTACAATCCTGAACTTGCAAGATATGACTTTTGCGATAATTTTGTATAGACTCCTAACAAGACTTATGGGATGGTAATCTTTTAGAAGAGAAGTACCATTAAATTTTGGAATAAGGGTGATAAAGGTGTGGGTTACATCTTTATGGAAGGTATCCCTCTCATAAATTCATTAAAGGCCTCCAATAGCTCCAGTTTAATTGACTCCCAACAAGTCTGATAAAAGAACATAGAAAAGCCATCCGGCTCAGCCGCTCAGGTGATTTATCTTTGTCCATGCTAAAGACTACCAACTTAATTTCTTCCTCTGTGAACGATCCTTCAATAGATGCAACCAAATCAAGTGGTAAGCATGCTTCAAATAGCTTTTCAATTATGGGACGATGCACAACTTCATGTGAAAGCAACTTTTCATAGTATTGAGAAGTTGCAGAGCGAATTTCTTCAAATTCTATGACTTTGTTTCTATCAATCAGACGTTTGGTGATGAGATTCTTTCGCTTCCTCTCGCTGGCCACTCTATGAAAGAATCTTGTGTTTCCATTTCTATCTTTGATCCATTTATATTTGGCCTTTTGTTTCCAATAAACCACTTCATACTTGGGAAGGGATTCCAATTTTGATTTGAGAGACAATCTTGCAGCCTGTAAATCCTAAGGGAGACCCATATTATCAGAATATTCTTGATCAACTCTCGAGATCTCCTCAAGAACTCCATCTTTATTAGTGGGAAATTTCTTAAATGTGCTCCTATTCCAGACAATGAGTTTCTTCTTTATGATTGAAGCTTTTAATAGAACCTGGATCGCATTTTTCCAGATGTCATGCATTTTTTCCACCAAGCATCAACATTAGACTTAAAGTCAAGGTGAACTGGCCACATGTTTTTAAACCGAAATGGCTTTAGCTCACAGCTATGATTTTCTGTATTGAGAACAATAGGCCGGTGGTTTGAAGTGAGCCTTGATAGAGCTTCTTGAAAAAAGTGAGGAAAATTATCTGCCCAGGCAGAAGAGATTAAGAATCTATCCAACCGACAAAGATTGGGATTTTGCCGCTCATTAGTCCATGTGAATGGCCTGTTGAGTAGAGGAGGATCTCTTAGATCTAATTGTTCCATGAATGAGGAGAATTCACACATTGTTCTTATGGTGCAACCACTTGAGCTTTTTTCAAAAGGAGATCTAGTGGGCATTAAAATCGCTCCCAACTACCCAAGGGCCACTCCATCTGGAGAGAATCAATGGATGTTTGACACAAAAAGCTTGCCGATTGGAAGCAGAAGAAGTGCCATATACACCTGTTAATAATCATTCAAATCCAAAATCCCAAATTAAGGAGACAGAGTGTAAATGATCTAGTAAACACATTAGTTTTAGCAATTATTAGGGAGTCCCAGTCCCAAGCAATTAGTATGCCACCTGATGTCCCATCCGCTGGGAGAAAGACCCACTCATTAATTCTTTTGCATGTGATACTTTTGAGTAATCATCTATGAATTTCAGCCTTTTTAGTTTCTTGAAGAATTATTATGTTAGGGTTGCATTTTCCGATACATGCCTTAACCATACGATGTTTTTTAACTCCACACAGCCCTCTAATGTTCTAATTTAAAATCTTCTATTGTAACTTGTAAAGCAGTCCCTAGAAAGCCTCTTAGAAACCGAAGTGTCACAACCATCATTCATTTCCCAATGCAAATTTTTGAGTTCTCTTAAAGCTTTGTCCCCTTTCTTTGAAGAAGGTTGCTCATCAGTTAGAAATGACGATAACTTTACTTGGACTCAGTTATAATCAACCGCTTGGAGTCCCATTTTTTCCATAACCTCATCCACCCCATTTATGGACTGATGTAAAATACACTGCATATCTGTATTTTCCTCGTTTGCACCATTTTTTAGCAAGCATGGTTCAGATTTAAGAGAACAATGGATGATAGTGCTGGACATAGGGTGAGTAGGAGAAAAATTATGAGATGAAGGAGATGAAATTGACTTAGGAGATGACAAAGAATGAGGGGTGCAAGACTTACCTGTCAGAAAAGAGATGGAGTGGTTGCCCGACCTAGAGTAAGCAATTATCTGATATACTTCTAGATGCCGACGTATCAAAATCTCCAAAGACATTGTAATCCACGAGATTTGTATGTTTGTTGTTGAAGAGGTTCTCCAGTTGTCCTTCTGCTAGAATCTAGACACCAACTTGAGGGATAGGTTCTTCCTCCAAAATGTACTCTCTAGACTCAGAGTCAAAGGGGGAAAGAGTCTCATTGTCATTGGATGAAACAGCCTCTGAAGCCATATTGTAGTTGATGTCGTTGCAACAAGCTTCAAAAGAGGTGGAGGGTGAGGGGCCAAGTTTAGGCTGAGGACATGGGGAATAAGTTGGGGTGGAGAAAGCTCCATCTGTGTCAAGTTGAGTCCGAGTTGGGTTCAAATAAGGTGTCGATGACACTAAAGAAGGGGATTGAAAGGCATGAGAAGATTGGCCCTTACTAGGTAGGGGAGGACTTACTAAGGGCTATGAGTGAGTTGAAGTAGATGCAAGAGAAGAGGTTCTCTTCAGAGGAGATGTCACAGTAGGCAGAAGCCTTAGAAAATCGAGGTATAGGATTGCATTCTTCAAATGTCATGATGGGAAGTTGGACGAAATCAGGTTATACAGAAAAAAACTCGAATCCGCCTGTTTTAGTGTACCATGATTTGGGCTAGCCAGGTAGGAAGAATTAGGCCCAAAGACAACTTGCCAGGTAGGGTTGTAAACGGAGTGAATTGAAAGCGGATATAGACGTATCTGTATTTGTATTTGTTTACTTAATTGAATATCAGATGTGAGTTCAGATATCTATAGATATTTAAAAGTGGGATCTGCATTTGTATTTGTTGACTTAAATGAATATCAGATACTAATTCGGATATATCTAATTACATTTTTTGTTAGAAAAATTAAGGTTTTGAGTGGTGACACATATATCTTGAGGCTGAAACCATGGGGTGGGGGAGAGAAGTGGAGAGGTATGGGATTATTAGTAATAACAATAAGAAGAGTAGAGACTAGGACACCCTAGAGAAGAAGAAGAAGACGTTAGAGATTTCGGTGTCGTTAATCTAGAGCTGAAGATGATGACGATTATGATAAAGATTACGAAGATAATAAGGAGCTAGTAACTATAAAGATGGAAGATGATCATTGGAGTTCAACTAGAGAAGGGGAGCTGACTATTGGGGACTCTAAAACATTAATTTAGAATTTAGAATAATAATGTGTATATATATATATATAATATTAATTTAAATGAATATAAATATTTAGTTGGAGCGGATGTATATAAATTTGTATTCGGTTAGTTTATAAACGAATATTTGTTAAACGAAACAAATATGTAAACGAATCGAATATAGATGCATCTGTATTTTCCTTAAGTGGATCGTATATGAATCGGATACGGATGTTTAGGTAGATAATTGATAGCCTTACCACCAGGCCCATTTCATGTGGCCTAAATGAGCATTTTAGTTTTCAGTAACAAATGGGCTTAGGCCTAAAATCCCTTTCCCTATGGACTCTTTGAGGTTGGGGGCGCACAATTCAAAATTTGAATTGAGGGGTAGTTTAGGAATTGTGCATGGTGCATTAGAATCATTGCTGTAGGATGTTGAGCCGCCAATTGTGGCCGTAGGATTTAGGGCAACACATTTGGAGTGGTTCCACAAGGAAGACACATCGTTGTCTTCAACCTCCGACAAAAGCCCGATGTCGAAGACTCTTGCAGGTTGCTCTTGTTCCGGATCTAATAGGGGGGTCTCCACTTTCACAAGAGCCATGAAGGAATGATCTTTGATCTTGAGCAAGATGACTCGAAGGATCTTTGATAAATCCATTGAACCCACCTTGATACGAGCATAGGAGAGCTCAATGAGATTTTATGATGTGTCATTTGCCACTAAGATGACAATAGAAGAGCTAAACTCTTCTATCAAATCTTGTTTCATGCAGTAATGTGATTCCACAAGGGGAGGATAGGAATATTATCTAGACTAATCTATGTTGTGATAGTCTTCTAAATGACCTTGGGGAGGAAATGAACAGACAGCTGATTACCTTGCCTAACCAAGATTTGAACGAGGAAGTGGATCTTGTTGTACAACCCTTTGCTTGTATTAGTGACAAGGACAAGAAGGAGTTGAGTTTTGACTTTTGGAATGGGTTTGAGGTAGAGAGGGTCAAGTGTTCAATCCCTAGGCAGGGGATGATGGAGGACATTAGTTTGTTCTTAAAGGCAGAAGAAAGATTAGATTATTTTAGAAGCAAAAAATGGAAGGTCTTAGTAAGTTTTTGGCTTATCTTTTAAGGACTTCAAATTGGAAACAAGGACCCTATTTCAACAAATTGAAAAACGATGCAGTTGAAAAAAGTGGACAAAAAAGTCAATTTTGTTGATGATAAGAGGCTAAGAAGTGAAATGAGGAGGCTTGAAGGTAACAAATTATGGAAAATGGTCAAGATGGGTTAGTGAAGGCAATGGCCAAAAATGAAGGAGGGAAGAGCATCTGTGTTTGTGATTTATGAATTTTAAAATCATTTCTTCTAATGTTTGAGGTATAGGTAACATGGACAAGCATACAAGTATATGTCAAAGTGTTTATTGTCACTGACTAGGGATTTGATCTATCCAAGAATCCAAATTGGAAATGATGTTTGATTCTATAATGAAGGAGGTTTGGGGATCGAGGAGTTCTTGATGAAGAACAACATAACTGAGAGGGTAATGTTTTTATCTCTCTTTATTGTTTACATGTTTTTTTTTTGGGTGATGTCATGGGTATTTTTATGTCTATTGTTTACATAGTTTCTGTGACGCCCTAGTTTTGACCAACAACTAGAATTTCTAAAATTTGTATTTCTTTAATGTTTAATCCCTATTTTTGAGTGTGACTTCTAACCTTATTGAACCTTGTTTAGATTCCTCTTGGTATTAGAGCTTTTGATCCTACATCAGTTTGGTATAAGAGCAAAGCCTGGGAGTTGGTTCTTGAAATTAGGAATAGATTTGTTATCCGTTCCAGGAAGGCAAGAATGTTCTAATTAGTGACAAGTATATGAGGAGAACTGGATTTCCACAGGGTTCATTGAAAAGATCTTGCGAGATTCCGTAGATCAACATTATTGTGAATGCTCTGAAGAAGGTATTGTCATTCAATTCAAACAAGGAATATATGTTAATGGTGCTGATTGCAGAATGTTCCTTTGGAAGATTCTATGGTGGTGTTGGGAAAGAAATGGATCGATGAAAGAAAAGCTACTTGTGATGAGGAGGCACATATATTGTTAATTTTTAGCCATGGTACATGTTATCGTCTTATTGAAGCCACAAAAGCCTACTCATATGGTGTAGTCAACTTCAAAATAAAATAAGTAAGAAGCGATTGTCAATATGGTTGCCGAAGGGTTTGGAGATGATTTTTGATAACATAACGAAGAGATTTTCAAAAAAGTTGATGAGCCAAATTTGTCCCACCAACTCCGCCTACAACTTTGATTTAAGAAATAGAAATCCCAAGTAGATGTATTTCGCAAGAAACAATGTAACAGACCATTGACACTTCTCTTTTGAATGAAGTGACTGAAGAACAAACTCTTGATGTGCTCGAGAAAGTTAGTAAGCTGTTGTTCGAATGGTTTGATATGATTTCATATGAACTACATGGAGAAATATACTTTGAAGTTTTCCAAGTCAACATAGCCAATTTTAAGAAGAAATTTCAACATTAGAGATTTCTTTATGGAGAACCTGCTACATAGTTAAGCTGTCAAAGTTACCCAATTTTATTGATCCTTCATCACTACAAAACTTGAGGTCGATTTATTTACTAGGGAAGAATGATGCAGAACAACATAACTAAGATGGTCATGTTTTTATGTCTCTTTATTGTTTACATGATTTTTTGTGCTATTAGGGGTATTTTGTCATTTCTAAGTAGTAGATGAGGGGTCCGATCATAGGGTTTTGATCTTTAGGTCTTATTTTAAAGTTTCACAGGTTTTTGTCAATTTGGAAGGGAGTTATAAAGATTTTTTGCACACTTATCTGTGCAGGGGCAATATTGTAATTTTATCCAGTAGGGTAGGATGCCCCATCTTTTGGAGCATATAAATAATTCTTGTTAACTCTAATTTTAGATGAATGAATGAATTAATATTGTATATTGGCTGCTACCATTGTTTGGTTGAGTGATTCCTAAATCCTTAGAGTGATTCTAGGTGTTTTCTTCTCCTTTATCTGTTGTTCTACTTTTAGATTTCTTCATCCAAAAAGCAAGCATCCATGAGTTCTACTGCATCAGAAACCATCCATACGGCCACAAGATATGTTTCTTTTGAAGTTTTGAAGCTCTGTTCCTTGTCTTGTGTCTTTCTTTATAGTTATTAGGATAATTTCTACTGTTATGTTCTGCTGTATTTTCTTGGACAGATCTAAGTTTTGATTGTCTTATATATTTTTACTAATTTGTTTGTGCCCAGAATTGGAGGAATAACTCTTCATCTATAACCTATAATCTTACAAAGTTTCACCCTAAACTGAGAACCCTAACCCTGGTTTTGACTAGCAACTAGAACTTCTAGAATTTGTGTTTCTTTAATCTGTTTAATCCCTATTTTTGAGAGTGACTTCCAGCCTAACTGAACCTTGTTTAGATTCCTCTTGGGCCCATAATTTGTAGGACATCTGAGGCCCTAGGTTGTCCTACATCAGTTGTGGATGGCTTGATATTCCTTTCTGGGGAGCCTTTGGGGTATTTTGCTTACATGGGATGGGGATTTGGTGGAGTTGATTGATCATGAGAAAGGGGCTTATTCCTTGTCTATTTTTTTTAGAGATAAAAGCGGCAACTTTATTCAAAGAGAAAGAAGAAAACTAATAAAGGCAATCACCAGGACGGTGATCAGAGCTAAACAAGTAAGAACAAAACGATAGAAGGTGAGGAACTAGAATAAACAAAGCCCCAACAATCTAACAAGAAATGAAAACTAACTAAAATTACACTGAAGAAGCCCATCCCAAGTCCTACACCAATTAGAGACATAAAAGGAAGTGGAAATAGAGTTCCACTCCCAGAGAGTGTCCAGGACATGCACAACAAGTCGCTCTCGATTGGAGACTATCTAAAAAAATACGAAGGTTCCTCTTATTCCAAATTACCCAGCACACTGTCTTGGCATGAAGCCGCCAAACTAATTGGGCTAATACCCCCCAACTCCCCTTACCCACAGCCTAAAATAAGATCTTTAAGTGAGTTAGGAAACACCCAAGCAATATTAAGATGGAAAGGAAGAATAACCAAATCTCCCTTATCCAATGGCAATGGATAAGATTAATTGATTCCTCATCCCTCAAACACAACACACATTTAATAGCTAAGTTCCACCCTCTGTCTTTCAGATGATTGAGAGTAAGAATTTTATCCATGGCAGCAGTCCAAATGATAAAATTAACCTTAAAAGGAACCCCACGAATCCAAATGCACCCATGAATGGATAAGAAGATACGATCCCATGATCCAGACCTTCGTAAAAAGATTGGTGGAGAAACGACCATTCTTAGCGGACACCAGACTTACTATCATTCACCTCAAGAACCGCCTTATACTCTTCTAAATGCCTCAATAAACTTAGTGATTCGTCTCACTCCCAATCATTAATATTTCATCTCAAGGTAGGACACCGAACCCCTCCCCCCACCTAATTGAAGTTGTCTGCCACTATACTAAACTTATTAGTGGCAATCATGGAAAATGCTCCGAAAATCATCCATAAGGGGAGTACTACCACACCAAGAATCCAACCAAAATCTAACTTTATCCCCCAAACCCACCTTATAATTGATCTTACTCTCAAACGGGGTTTAACCTTCAATAAAGACTTCCATATCCCACACCTGGACGGGCCCCTAGCATCCTTAGCCACAATGATTTTCCTCCAGACTCCCTTTCCTTACTAAACCTCCAAACCATTTACCAAGCAATGCTTTATTATGGATCCTAATTTTTCAAAATCCAATTTCCCCAACTTTCATTGGACAGCACACCTCTTTCGAATTAACAAGTTAGAACTTCCTATGATTATCCATATCATTCCACAAAAAATTCCTAAAACAAGCCTCCATCTTCTTTGCCACCGGCACCAGAACAGTAAAGAGGGAGAGATAGTAGTTAGGGTTGCTGCCCAAAACGCTCATAATGAATGTCAGCCTACCACCTTAAGAGAGGAAGGGGGTTTTCCAAGCTTCCAGCCTCTTTGAGATTCTTTTCAGAACCGATTGGTTTGAAGTACGGTGGGTAGGATTGTCTTGGAATGGTGTGCTCTCCTTGCAGTTGGCTCTTCGGGAGGAATTATTACATGGAATTCTGTTGTGATTTGTAAGGAGGAATTCATATGGAATTTCTCGATTTCTATTCAATTGAAGGATATGGCAATGGGTGTAGAATGGGTCATTATTGGTGTATATGGGCCAGCGGTTGCCAAGCTTAGGTTCGGATTTTGGGAGGACTTGGCATGTATTAGAAGAAGATGGAATGGGCCTTGGGTTGTTGGAGGGGGGGGGATTTCAATGTTACAAGATTTGTACATGAAAAAAGTAACAGAGGGTGAATCACATGGAGTATGAGGGACTTTAGTGAGTTTGTCAATAATGGTGGTTTAAGGAGTAGCCCTTTATTTAATGCTAAATATACATGGACAAATGGCCAATAGAATCCAATTCTTTGTAGGTTGGATAGGTTTTTTCAGGGGATTGGGAGGATGATGCAGCACACAAGCACCTAACAATTGTAAGAATGAGGGTGTAAAATTTTGATCAACGATGACCCTTGGGTAGGGCTTTAAATGTTCAAATCTGGGTCAAAATCAGTCAGGATATGAAGGGAGTTAAGGAATCAGAAACAGAGGTTTGGGGTGGACTAACAAAGGCTGATAGGGTCTGGAACAAAGTCAGAGTTAGGTTCAGGTGGAGGGTTAATCACGATCTGTCCAATGAATACACAGTAAAGGTTGGGGAGTGTGGGGTTTTCATGTAGGCAGAGCAGAAAATAATAGGGGCTGCTATAGAATAGGGCTGGGTGATTACGGGTTAGCTTATAGGTGCTGGACAGTTTTATGACACAGAACCAAAACAGAAAATCCAATAAATATAAGAGAAATATGTAATCTTACTGTAATGATTTGAGAGAAAATACTGCAGTGAAAGAGAACACTCCTTCTAGTGGTCATAAACACACAGTTCCAGCAATATATGTGCTGGATTTAGTCTGCCGCAGGTGTCTCCACATAAAGGGTTAATTCCATGGCTGAGAACACATGGTAGCCTGGGCTCTTGTTGTAGCCAGCAATACCGAAGGAGATTTCTCCTTAGTATGAAGAAATCTTTGAGGAAAGGACAAGTATGATCTGCCGTAAGGTTTAGTTTATGTAGGCCAGGAGTTAATTGCAGAAAATTCCAGGGAAGAGAGAAATAAGTTCCCTGCAATTCTGGGCAGCAAGGTCATGACCAATGGGGTTATGATTTGGAGAAAATCAAGGGGAAAAAGGATTTAGGTGCAGCCGTGGGTTATGGGAGAAGTAGTGATGGTGGTGTGAAAGCAAAGCAGAAAGGAAAGGAGGGAAAATGGGTAGCAGGCCCATGGGTTTCAAGAAATCAACCAGAAAAGGATTCTTGAAGTTCTTTTAATGGAGTTTTTAAACCAGAAATCAAGAGACAACAAGTAACAAGAGAAGAGGAAGAAAAGAAAAAGAAAGAGAGAAGAAAGAGAAAAAGAAGATGAGGGAGAAGAAGAAAGATGGAGAAGAGAAAAGTAAGAAAAGAATAGGACCTAGTGTAGATAATCACCTACCTCACAAGCCTGGACATCACCATCCTTGGGTTCAAGTTTAGGCATCAAAAACTTGAAGAAGAGAATGAGTTCTATTCATGGAGAGCAAGAAATTAGCTAAAATTTTATTAATTCCATTATACCAATACAAAAACGTGCAACCCTATATATATGTTCACAAATTCATGAAAATAGTAAGAAACCAAATTAGAAACTTCTAAACTACTAACTTACTTGGTATATAAGACTTTCTTAAACTCAAAACTACTAAAAACTTGACTTTCTAAAAATAAAAAGTGCCAAAATCATACCCTTCTAGAGGATTTTGACCAACACTCTAAGAGAGCCCCACTTTGAATTGTTGCTTATTAAAATTACTAAAATACCACTGGCATAATGCCTTATTACAAAAATAATCAAAATCAAAAACTAAAATTACACCTATGTCCTAAACTCTAATAACTCAAACTATTAAGTAAAATAGTAAAACACTCTAAAAGACTCCATCGTGTGTCCCAAAGATATTCCTCCATGTGTTCCCATATGCCTTTTCGTGTGGACCCTACCATGACCCATGTGTGGGTCCCACCTTACCTCTAATGTTCGCATCAAATTGCCCTTGTTAAAAAAAACCGGATCTCGAGTTTCTTAAAGGGAAATAATTAGCATCACTGGAGAACTCGAACAAATTAACCATGAACCATATCCTCCAACAATCAGATTATGATGTAATCTCGTCTTCTTGCAAGCATCTGATATGCGATAGATCTTGTAGGATACATCATTTGTTTTCTAATAAGTAGTTGGTAGTGGAAAAACTTCATAATATTTGTCCTCAGTCACTTTATTTGTAACCATCTTGAAGTCATGTAATTGTGAGAGAATTGGTGTATCCATAAGCATAATTTGTATCTCTTCCTTAGTAGAAATTTGGTTCCCATCTACTAGCTGAATATTAATTGGCTCAACATTGTGTACAATCATCACAAACTCTTGGCCTAGTGTGTCTGTCAGAATGGACTGAATCTCATCCTAGACTATAGCTGGAACCTCATCAAATGATTGATCACTAGTTAGGGCAGCAATGGAGCACTCATCTAAAATCATAATTGGCTCCTCAAGAAACTCATCACAAGTCACATCAGCATACTCCACATTAGTGTCTTAAACTGTAACCCTTTCTTCAGTTTCTTGTACTTCCACCTTTGCCTTTTCTTCTACAACTTGTAACTTAGCACCATGTACTAGAAGCTTAGATTTAGGATCAACAAGCTCTTTACTCTTCTTTGGCATAGCAAGGCTGTAATTGTCAAGGAATGCTCTAACACTATTTTTCCAATCTGGAACATCTAGCACCACACTAATGGTCTTTGTTCGAAAACTATAATACACTCCTTAATCACAAATCCGAAGAATATTAGTATCTTTGTTGAAGGTTGCCTTCCTCTCTTCCAACCATTTCTTCCCTAACACCACTTTATAGTTCTCTAAGATGGGTTTATACACACAACATTCAGCACAATCAATATAATCTCCTTACCTAAATTGAATAATAAAGCGTCTATTCTGAGAATAACAATATGATCCTGGATATGCAAGTCTTTCGGCCATCTCACGGCAAATAAAATTATCATCATATTAATCACTGATGATGATCAAACTAGGTTTACTATGAGGAAAAGTGAATGGGTACTTAACTGTGAAACCCATATTCTTTACATTAGCGATCTAGGAAGTAACAACCACGTGGGTGATGATCAAACCCTTTCATGGTTAGAGATGGAATAAGGAGCAGTCTTAGTAGCAACAGTCCAAAAAAATATACAACTCCAAACACATAAGTAGGCAGCAAGTGGGGAACTTCACTCTGTAGTATATTTTGTACTAAGTAGCAACACACGTGTGGATGACAATACAACCCCCTTCAATGATTTTCAGCTCAGGCACAAGTTAACAGCAAGGATTCAGGTCACTCCTTGTAAGGTACTAAGGCAGCTTCAATGAGACAGTCCATGTGGATAAGCAAAGTTGGTGTTCACAGCAAAGCAGTCTCTGAAGAAAAGTCTCAGGCTGAAACCAGTGATGTACTGAACCCCAATTCTGTGTTGGCTAGTGAACAGAAACTTTGTAAGAGTTCTGGCAGCAAGAGTTCAAATACTAAATCACAACATATAGGCTGCTGGAGTTAGGCAACAACAAGCAAATCTTCAATCATGCAGTGAGGGATCTGAGCAGCAACACTTCTTAATTGACCAGCAGTCATCAATCTGGTATCAAACCTCACTCCGGGATTTATACTTCAGCAAACAGCAGTACTATCTTGGCTGCAGTTATTTATATGATTTTTTTTCTTCCAAGCATTAACAGAGACAGCAGATAAAGAGTAGGGCCTGTAACTGATCAGCAACAGTCTATAGATGAAAGAACAACAACACTGTAATATCTAGGGGCAACATGCCATCATGTGGAGTCTATTCCAAGTATCAAACATGCACATATATAAGGTCTAACACTGAACAGTATCAGGTCTAGTCAATTCCTCCACTTAATTTCCAACCCAGGGAATTAGTTCCAGTCTAGTACATTAGCAGCTTCAGATGACTAGAACCTTAGCCCACGAGTAGTGTAATAGAAGAAGGTTGTAGTATTTGATCAGCAGGAGTGAAGGCATCCACATAGCATGTTTCTCAGTCAGTGGAATCAATAAATCAACACTAATCTGCAGTCCAAGTTCAACAGAATTTTGAGGGAACACTCCAAAGATGCAATCAGGTGATAAAACCAGCAATAAGTAATCCTGGTATTTATGTATTTCACTACTTAACAAGATACCAACAATGGAAAACTATTCCAGGGTCTGCCAATGGCACTAGTGCGGGTGGTGCTTTTCCAGAATATCATAAAACTCAAGAGAACCCATAATAATGATCCAAGGATCACAGTTGGAATGGAGCCAACTGAGAACCTGGCTCTGATACCAAAATTGATGCAGCACACAAGAGACGGTACCCAAAATTGATGCAACACACAAGCCCCTAACAGTTGTAAGAATTAGGGTGTAAAATATTGATCAACAATGACCCTTGCGTAGGGCTTTAATTGTTCAAATCTGGGTCAGAATCAGTCAGGATACAAAAGGAATTTAGGAATCAGAAACAGAGAGGTTTGGGATGGAATAAGAAAGGCTGATAGGGTCTGGAACAAAGTCACAGTTAGGTTCATGTGGATGGTTAATCATGATCTGTCCAGTAAATACACGGTAAAGGTAAAGGACAGGGAACTGTGGGGTTTTCATGTGGGCAAAGCAGAAAATAATAGGGGCTGCGATAGAATAGGGCTGAGTGATTAAGCATTGGCTTATAGGTGCTGGACAGTTTTATGACAAAGAACCAAAACAGAAAATCCAATAAATATACGAGAAATATGTAATCTTATTGTAATGAGTTGGGAGAAAATACAGTATTGAAAGAGAACACTCCTTCTAGTAGTCATAAACACACAGTTCCTGCAATATATGTGCTGGATTTAGTCTGCCACAGGTGTCTCCACATAAAGGGTTAATTCCATGTCTGAGAACACAGGGTAGCCTGGGCCCTTGTTGCAGCCAGAAATACCCAAGGAGATTTCTCCTTAGTATAAAAAAACTCTTCGAGGAAAAGACAAGTATGATCTGCCACAAGGTTTAGGTTATTTAGGCTAGGAGTTTCTTGCAGAAAATTCCAGTGAAGAGAGAAATAAGTTCCCTGCAATTCTGGGAAGCAAGGTCTTGACCAGTGGGGAAAAGGATTTAGGTGCAACCGTGGGTTATGGGAGAAGTAGTGGTGTTGGTGTGAAAGCAAAGCAGAAAAGGAAAGGAGGGAAAAAGGGGTAGCAGGCCTGTGGGTTTCAAGAAATCAACAAGAAAAGGATTCTTGAAGTTCTTTTAATGGAGTTTTTAAACCAAATATCAGGAGACAGAAAGTAACAAGAGAAGAAGAAGAAAAGAAAAAGAAAGAGGGAAGAAAGAGAATAAGAAGAAGATGAGGGAAAAGAAGAAGAAAGATGGAAAAGATAAAAGTAAGAAAAGAATAGTATTTGGTGTGGGTCACCTACCTCACAAGCCCTTGGACATCACCATACTTAATTTCAAGTTTGGGCACCAAAAACTTGAAGAAGAGAACGAGTTCCACTTAAGGAGAGCAAGAAACTAGTCAAAATTTTATTAATTCCATCATACCAATACAAAAATGTGTAGCCCTATATATATGCTCACAAATTCATGAAAATATCAAGAAACCAAATTAGAAACTTCTAAACTACTTGCGTACTTGCTACCTAAGACTTTCATAAACTCAAAACTACTAAAAACTTGACTTTCCGAAAACAAAAAGTGCCAAAATCAAGCCCTTCTAGAGGATTTCAACTAGCACTTTAAGAGGGCCCTACTTTAACTTGTTGATTCATTAAAATTACTAAAATACCATTGACATAATGCTTTTTTTTCAAAAATACCCAAAATCAAAAACTAAAATGACACCTATCTCCTAAACTCTAATAACTCACAAACTATTAAGTAAAAGAGTAAAACACTCTAAAAGACTCCATCATGTGTCCCAAAGATATTCCTTTATGTATCCCCATATGTCTTCTCGTGTACCCTCCATGACTAATGTGTGGGTCCCACCTTGCCTCCAATGTCTGCATAAGAAGGATAATCACTCATTTAAAAACAAACATCTCTCTCCTCTGTTCTGCCCTTTTACCACCAAAATATTGTTCTAGTACAAAAGCTAGATTTACCCATCCTAATCCACTAACATTCTTAGGGATGAGGATTCTCTAACCCTTGTCGTTCCTAGGGTAAGAGGAAATTTCAACAAAACGTCCCTCTCTGATTCTATCTTCTATGCATAACCAAAACATGGTCACCCTCATCCTGAGTTCAAGCAAGCTCCACTTAATCATCCAATCAAGAAACCAGGCATAATATGATACACATCCACCCAACTCTGCTTAATCTCATCGTAATACCTAATGCAAACCGCCATGACTCTTCATGGTCGAAACTACTTGAGCGTGACCAGGAAAATCGTTGATGATTTTGGAGGACTTTTGCTCATCTCCACGAATTTGCACATTTTCTCTCAATATTGACTGTATGTGAATTCCTCGTTTGTTTTCTTTGAATAGATTCGCTGCAAGTGATATGAGGACTCTAATAGAGTTCATCTTTGCCACAGATACAAAGGTTTCCTAATAGTTAATGCGATAGGTCGATGAACCTTTTGCTACCAATCTAACTTCATATCTCTTTACTGGTCCATCTAGTTGAAGCTTCATTGAGAAAACCCATTTGCACGCTACTGGTTCTTTTCCTTTAAGTAAATCAACTATATCCCAAGTATCATTTTTTTCTAGAGCCTTCATTTCTTTCTCTGTGGCTTCTCATCATTTTGATTGAGAGAGTCTCTGGAACACTACAAGGAATGGAAATAGAAAAAGCTCGAAATGAAGGAGAAAATGAATCATTTGAAACATGATTAGCATTTGGATATTAAGTTCAACTTTGAGTTCCATTCCTTAGAGAAATAAGAATATTAGAGAAAAATTATCTTTATCAGACATTGGAGTGGAAGAGGAGGCTTCTTGGAGAGGCACATGAGGAACTTCTGATGCAATACAAAGGAGAAGATACCGAAATTGATGTAGCATAATTTCCCAAGGCCTTAAATAATTTAAAATAATGGATGTGGAAGCAAATAAATCAAGAATGGAGTTTAAAAACAAACAAGTAGCCCCAAAAATTATAAAAACAGAAAATAAAATCAAAGAAAGAAGATTAAAAGTTAGAACAAAAAAGAGGAGAAAATAGAAGAAGAGTTCAAAAAGGTATTTTTGGAAAGGAAGTTAAAAAATTACCAAAATGCCCATATGACATGGTAAAAAAATTTCAAATATTTTAGGATAGTTTTTAATATGTTTTAAGGGTTCTACAGTATAAATTTCATGAAATTCCAATAAGATTAGATGAGTCAAATCAAAGAATTTTAGAAAGTGAAAATTCTTTAATGGAGGTTTTGTTGAAAACCAGTAGGGAATCTCTTAAAGGAAGAAGTAGATAAGAAAGAATATAAAGAAGAGAAAGATGAAGAAAAGAAGAGACTAAGAAAGAATGAGAAGAAGATAAGAGAGACACCTGGGAGGGTGAGGGAACTCACATGTGCATTTAGTGTGCCACAACCTGATAGAGAGAGGAGAGGGGAGTCATGAGAGTGGTGTCATCCTATGGGGAAGAAGTGTAGAAGTATATGTGGTCATATTGGTACATGGGTACATTGGGTATCGATGAGGACATCATGACCAGGAGAGGGACCTTGATATATTTGGAGTATTAGTTTATGTTTAGTCTAGTTATTTTTATTTATTTTACATTGTTTGTGTCTCTTATAGGGGGGACACATGTTTTGAGGGTATTTTAGTCATTGTTTGGTTAATAGGGTAGTTTTGTCATTTATTTTAGTGGGATGGTACTTTGGATACTTAAATGTGGACTTAGGGGTAATTTTGTCCTCTTCACATTATTTTTATAATAACCTAGTTGTGGGGTTCTATAAGAGAAACCCATGACCAATTTTAGAGGTATGCAATATATGAGTTTTGAGTTGAATGACTTCTACTTCTTCTTCCTTGTGTTTGTAGGATGGAGACCCAAAACCTTGAAATGAGATTAGGCCCCCACCTAGTTTAACACTGGTGGTGGAGGTCACTCCGTTCCCTTGGGTTAAAGGTCCCCTTCTTCTTCTTCTTCATGTTTTACTACTTTGCAGGTTTTTCTTGCTGAAAAGTATCTAATTGTAGAAGATTGGACATCATCACCTAAATTTTGAAATTTTGTTCAATCTAATACACCCAGGAGGGTTCTTAAAGCTGGACGATCCACGTTGTAGCATTCTTTCATTGAACTTTGCAATTTTGAAGTAATTCTAAGGACTGATATTAGTTATAGCCATGAACAAGGTGAGCTGGGCTGATTCACGAGAATGCACACCAACTCTTCACCATTTAAGTTTTCGATATTTTGATTTTTCCAGGACCTATCACACCTTTGGTCGATCTTATAGCTAGGGTTGTAAACGGAGCGGATTCGGATCAGATATATGTACATCTGA